>BCKH01000018.1:59090-76079 GCA_001600555.1 Albophoma yamanashiensis | reverse complement strand
AGGACCAAGGGCGGGCTAAGGAGGCCGAGGCCATGCACGAGCGGGTGCTGCAAGGCAAAGAGAAGGCGTGGGGACCAGAGCACACGTCGACGCTCTTCACAGTCCACAATCTCGCAAACCTCTACGCGGACCAAGGGCGGTTCAAGGAGGCCGAGGCGATGTACGAGCGGGCGCTACAAGGCTACGAGAAAGTACTGGGCAAGGACGCCATCATGACTTATGTCCCCTTCTTAACTGCTGTCGCGAACCTGGGGGTGCTCTACGCCGACATAGGACAGGAGACACGAGCGAAGGAGTTGTACACAGTAGCTCTTACGGGTGTTCGAAGGGTCTTTGGTGATGGCAGCGAGCGGGCTAAGGAGCTTGAACATTTTCTAGCTAGTTTCTCCGACTGAATGTTCTCATTATATTTATTTACCCACCCAGTCTGCTCGACGAGTGCCGGGCTTTATCATAGCTGGCTTAGTCATGTGGACCTACTGTTGGCATGTGCCACGAACGATCTACGCCATATAATGTAAGTTGTGTGCATTGCTAAAATGTACACACTATGTGGGACCAAACACGTATAAAGTAGAACATGCTTCCCCTTTACGCTCGAGCTCTCTTTAAAAAGATTGGGGTGGGGACTTTTAGGTACAAGTATCTACCTTGGCAGTTGGTTGAGATCCAAAAGTGGACATTATTGTTAGCATCAAACGCATTTTCAGCCAGTATTGGCGGACGGTAGTAAGGATTCTTTAGTATACGTAAGTAGCCGAACTGCATTCAGAGACTATGCCCTGCGATGACAGTGCGAGCCAGGCGTGAGAGCCGCGACACCCTTCCCCACCCCTAAATCTACAAGTAGGTTTCCAATCCTAGCCAGCAAACGCCGCCACAAGTGTGTCACTATATTTTAGGAGCTTAATTCCTTTCAAATTCGTGAATAGCTTCGTAGAAATATATTTCGATGTCAGTACCGGCTAAAATGCTAGAATCCCAATATTATTGTGATGCTCACGTGATCAGGGTCATGGAAGGCTATGGAAGGCTGTGGAAAGAATGTTGGGACAGTTGTCCTTTGTGGGTCGCCATTGCTCGATAGCGAACCTGCGAGAAGCAGCTGGGCTGTGCAGTACTCCGTACCTTACCATGTTTCAACACCATGAACTCGAGTGAAAGTGTCTACGAGTGGCAAAGCGACGAAGCTAGCGATGCCCAGAACTCTGATTTTTCGAGCACTGATAGCAAGGAGTCTCAGCCTGCAACCGTAGCCCCAAGAAGCCGGCTCAGACCCGCCGGTAGTGCCTTTACATTCGTTTTATTTGCTGACTGGCACCCAGAACGGTTTTACGAAGGCCAACCATCGATACGCTATAATGTGGAACGGAATTATTCGTAAAGAATAGAGGATAAGGTAGCGAATCGGAATAATGACACTGTGCGGATCCGATCGCTATTTTTAAAGGGTAGTAGAAGAGGAGGTTAGTTATGCTCATAACTGTACTAGCATCTTGAATTGGTGGAGAGAATACGGGACCTATGGCTACGCTGTCGCCTGCCAACAGAAGTGGTGGCCATTAGATTCGCGAAGCCGTGATGATCCACTACCTGCTTGTTTCTATAGTCACCCTCAGGATCCCTCTCCATCTCCTGCCTCTGAGACTGCATTCTCTGTGGCCACAAGTCCGAAAGACAGCACGGCAATTAGTAGCCGTAACAGGCCGGGTTAGTCCAATCAAACCAGTTGGATTTACTACATGATGCTTTCACGGCATAAGCACCTCAAAAAGATATTCCTATTCAATTTCAGACTATGTGGGTCCGTAGCGATCCTATGCTGCCTTGTCCATCTGTTCCCTTCGATTGCATGTCCTTTTCTTGACTATAGTGTGCGACAATCCAGCCGGCGGCATATCGACAAATTGACAAGGTGACGCTCTCTCAGACCTCAACCCGTAACTTAAGTGCGTCCAGCGGGATCAGTCGTCGTGAATGGCCACAATTTAGCATTTGTGAGAGCGTTATAGGTGTTCATCGCGCGACAGACAGTTGTCTACAAGGTGATCGTCGTGCCACCACGAGATTGAGCTACTACGGGAATCACAAAGTCGCCTCCTGATACAGAAACTCGTCCCCGGAATCATTCAACCAGTAGATGCGCCAGGTACCGACTGCGATCAGCCATTTGTACGCGGGCCTAGGCTCGTATTGTCAGGCGCAGCCATTTCCTCACCACCGCGAATCGTAGTTTTTGTCATGGCCATGAGCAGCCACAACCGCTGCAACAATACAAATGATGTCAATCGATTCAAAATCCTTTGGGATTCGCAACGCGAAAGAGCCAAATGTCAAACTCTCGTCTATGATCGCCTCGTCCGTAGGAGATAGCCAGCGTTTTACAGAGTCCCGGTTCCGTCTGGAACCGCCCTATCCGAAAGGACTCAACAAGCCTTTCACAACAGGAGCCACACGGTACCTATTGACCTCTGTCTTGGACCATACAGGCAGATGCAGGCTCTTCTATCCTCACGACGCTGGTGAGCAGAGCAATCATGATGTAGGATTTAGTGGAGCTTGTTGTTGACTTTTATGCTGCATACCACCACAGACATGTTTAAGGGACCTCAAAATGAACGCTCCGCATCCTCTGCTGCTTTCAATCTCGGCCTTGTTTGTTCCGCCGCTAGCCTGGCCCCGCAGAACATACATGACCACTCAAGCTAAGGCTACTCTGACACGCTCTTAATCTCCCGGATGAAAGGTGCTTTCGCGAGTGCATCCGCCTGGACTTTCCAAATCTCTCTTCCCAGTTCCACGAGTTCTGGGCCAAATATTTCAAGCAATTCGTCAACACTGAGCTCCGCATCACATATCACCTCCCGATACTCTTCATCCGAGTTGAATGTAGCCGCCCTCCAAATCTTCTTCCACGTTTTGACTGCTCCAACAGCCTCTGGATGCTGACTTTGAATGCCAGTAGCGACCATATAGAAGGAAGATCGTTTGGCATGTCCCGCCTTTGGCTTGAAGAGTCTTACTGAAGAGAACTGTTGAAATCTCCATACAAGATTCACGGTGTCCCACGCTTCAAGCTTGTGCAAGAGCATGACCATGGTTCCCCCAGGCTTTAGCTGCTGAAGGCCAAGAGCAAGCTGCACTGTCGTCAACCTTCTCGCTTCTCGCTTCTCTCGATAGGGGGCCCGTTCATGTGTCCTGAGAACTTGGCCGTCACACAGGACCAGATCAAAGAGCTGATGGGGTTTTAACTGCCGAGGCAAGAATTTGCCGGCATCTGGGTGGTCCTCAGGGATCCTTTCGACGCCCATGTCTGCAGCGAGCATCGTGACATCTAAGAACCTTTTCTCAACATTCGAATTCTTCGGCAGAAGGACCTTGTGCCCTCCGCATGAGATAGGTAAGCTGAAAGCTAAGGCTCGAGACTCTGGGTTTTTGCTCAACGCTATTGCGAGAAATCCGCCTGGAGCCATGCACATGTCGAGGATGATGAGTGGGCGTGTGTGGATCTGCTGGATTATAAAGGCATGGGTGGATTGGTGAAGCTCTTGCCCAATGTTTTTCATCATTTTATAGAAGTGTACAGCCGTCTGTTCACTGCACTCGTCGGCAGTTCGACGTTGCATCTGGAAAAATGCATCGCCTTCAGGGTTGTCCCATCCCTGTCGTATAACAAATCAGGATAATGTGTAGGATTGGAGCTGTGTACTACTGACCCTACGTCGCAGGACGCTAAGTTCATGAAACTCCCCACTTCTCTCAAGGAGATAAGACGCGATGGCTTTGCAGGCGCGTTCCAATTTCCGGTCGGCCTGGCTGACTGCCTGGTCCTCGACAACCCGAGGGTTGTGCGGTTCCTGGGCAGCCAAAGGAGCATAGTCCCACGCCTGTGCCAGAGTCGACGCGAATGTGTCCATGTTCTGGCAAGGAAGTAGGAGCGAGCTACTTCATGGGACACCCAAGACAACAGGAGCCCGACGAAGGGTGGGGAGGACCCAGGTAACCTTTTGTGCTCACAATTTGAAATGTAACGACTCCCAACACGTCTCAGCCTGGATCTAAGCTTGGGCATCACTGCATGCGGAGCCATTGTTCAGATAAGACGGCCGCCCATTGGCGATATTGGCGATATTGTCAGTTGAAATTGCCGAGCAGGTGAGCAGGGGTTGGAGCTGGATACATTTTTTGACAGGCCAGATTAGGATGCGAAAGTCACTTAAAATGCCTTGGATTTGGTTCGCGTGCCACTAATTCCGTGATGAGAATTCAACTACTCATGTGTTCTCTTAGTCTTGGGTGTATTTCACAGCCTTTCTGAAAGGAAATGCCGTGCGTGCTTCTCAACACAGTTTCTATAGGTTTGCTGTCAGATGGCAATTTCGTTGTGGTCAACACTGGCGGCTGAAATGGGCCATCGCGTTCTCCTTGTTCATCTTCCACGGTCCGATACCGGGTCGTAACACTAGATATACTACTATATAGCGAAATATAAACCCTGGGCCTAACTATAGTAGACGTTAAACATTTGTATCTAGATGATTACTAGCCGCACATAAGGCCTTTACTCTTTTACAATAGTATTTCATGCGATGGAGTAGGGGGATTCCAAAGAACTTAGTCTCTAGTTGCTCTCTTTCCACGACATTAGCAGTCCAACTCTCGGTCTGAGTATCTTCCGGGTTATTATCCCGAAGGACAATAATACAGCCACTTGACCTGAATGTTGGCCTTGGTGCGGTAAACCCATCAGGATATTGTGGATATCTTTCTTTCAGCTTAGGGCCTGACAAGGCGTATATGTCAATCAGCGACTTGAAATATGCCTCGTGAGCCAAGGGCACAGGGTCACCCTCGTTAATGATATTCAGGAATTGACCAGGAGGGAATCCTTGTGTATCCGGAACACCAACTGGTACGGTAGACACAGGTGGACAACCAAAGGTGATACAATGAACTTCCTGAAATCCTACTGTCTGTCAGCAAGACACCATTAGAAGTGCAGTAATCACTAACCTTGAACAAGAGTCGACATGTTGGACGCCGGGGACATGCTCATGGCATAGAAGATTTGTGCAATTGCACCCCCGGCGGAATGGCCTGTGAACATCAGTTCGTCGAGCTTTCCAGAGTCTCTTGATTCCTTGATTCTGTTGCCTTCACGGGCAATAATTTTCTGCATCGCAATAGCCACGGCTAGGAAGCCTCTGTGCCATTTATTTGATCCATGCAGTAGCTGCATCTGATTCAGTTTCAACTATTCTCCGAAGCTATAAGATCGGTTATTCTTACTTGATTCGATTCCGTCGGAGCATAATTCACGTTCACCATCCAGTCGCGTAGGGTAGATGATCCTCGAAGAGAGACAACAAGTACTTGTCGCTCAAGTGATCTGTAGATAGATATCGTCGTGAACTTTAAGTTGGACAACACCCTTGGTTTGAGTTTCCACTCAATGTTGGCGTGCGTGATGTCGTCGTAGACGTCATCTGAAGCTGTTGCCGCGACTCGAATGAGGTCCCAGGTTTTCGAGTCGCTGAGGAGGTTTTATTAGCCCATCACATACTCTCGAAGTCGCGGACTGGTCGCCTACCCGGAGAATCCAGTCGCGTTGTCACTCTCTTGTATGGTCCGCAGGCCGATTGGCAGTCTCTCCAACTTCTCCTGATAGAGCGCGAATGATCGGGGCGCGTCTGTACTCGTCAGGGCCAGTGAACGCAAGTCATTCTTGCATAATGTTTATTTATACCTATTGAATCCTGAAGAGTGCAATTAAGATGGCGCGACGCTTCGTTGATTGCTTTTGACATGGCCCCCGAGTCCTCAACAGACGTCGAGATGGTTCCTGCAGATTCCAATGATGTACCAAGTGTAGAGGTCCTAATGCTGATCGCCTTTCGTCGCCCGGGCTGTTCCCAAGATGGCTCTATTATTTCCAAGTTTCTTTCAATTTCGTCAACTTTAATATTAGTGTCGTCAAGCTCTGTCGAATTCTGCGACCCAACCACACCATTAGACGCTATAGGCGTGAGACTGTCGGCGCTCTGGGCGCCGGCTGCTATTTTCTGGCCTAGCCATTTTGGAACAGAAGAAGTGGCCATCATGTATTATCACAGTATGCACAATTGAACAACAAAAAGTAGTTGAAGTAGGGCTTGCTGAGAGTAGGGATCAGGGTGGTGCAGTCGGTGCAAGCAGGCTTGGAGGAGGCGCTACCGTATGTGTTATTAAATCAGAGACGGGACAGGGCGAGGGGCTGGCCCCCTTCCCTTTGGGCCTAACCCCGTTTTTTGCCGCGCTCCCGTCCGGGAGAGCAGAGCTCGTGGGTCCACGGCCTGCGTCCTTTCCGGTTTCTTTTCTGCACCCCTGCCCGGCCCCCAGGAGGCGAAATGATCTGTCACTGCTGGGCTCGCCCATGATGCCATCCATGGACGCATATCCACGATCCTCCCTCCCTGGTGTTGAGCACCTGCTTAATTGAGCCTAGCGCCTCAAAACCCGAATATCAGCCGCGCTAACTGCTCCGTACCTAGTCCACCGCAACTGTTTTGAACCTGCACCAGCAAATTCTCCTCAACGCAGTTAGGTACCCGTTTCCTACGAGCCTGAAGCCTTACATTGCCGACTTGAATCTACGCTCTCAATCGCAGCAACAATGGAGCCTCCGCCGTATCATCAAATGATGCCCGCAACGGACGAGTCCCTGCTTGAGAGACTTGAATCAATGTACTGGTCCGCGGTCGAGCGAGAAGCCTGCAACATGATCAAGTTCTACAATGAGATGCAGTATTACAAACCCGATCTGAGGGAAAGCTTTGATGCTTTGAAGAGTGAAGCTTTTCGGGGAATATTTGATGCATGGAGTGAGTGGCGACTATCCCATAATGGACAAATACGGGAGCTAACTGAGCGCTTTGCGGTAGCTGGGGGCCAAAGTGACAATATCAATGAGGATGAGAGGATGAGGCTCTACAGTGATGCTGTGGACAGAGCAGGTGGTGCGTTACATGTTTCAGTACCAGCCCGAAGCGGAGAGGCGAAATTCTCACACCGACATTGTAGCGCGTTTCAATACTAGGAATGACGGTGAGAATAATCGCCGTTGCGCGCGGCTTATTCTACAATCTTCATGCAAGTGGAAGTCCTCAAATATGCTAGACTTTATTTTAACTTTGGGGCAGCATTTCTTGATGTCGACGTCCTCTATTCGCCGGCGGCTCGGCTCTACCCCAGTCTTCGGCGAGGACCTCCTAATGGTAGGTTAGCAGAGCGTCCTTCCGGCTCATCTGCTGATAAAGTCCATAGTTGAGATAGTGGGAGAACTAAACAAAGGTGTTCGATCAAGTTCGATCAAAACACCTTTGTTTCGAGGGATATATTGCGATGGGTGCGACTTGCTGATACGGGCTCCATTATTTTACATCTGTGAGCATGGTTGCAAGAATAAGTACTTTTATCCCGCTTTTTACTGAAGGGGTCTAAAATAACGACGTACTAGTGAACCTAAGCGTCGTAGCTTGTGGACGCTTTGCCGGTCTAAGAAGCTACTTGGTTTGTCATCGCATGCTAAGAAACATCGAAACCAGCGAGACGGTGATCTTGCATATCTTCAGCAATCAAATTACCGGCTATGTACACACTGCTTCGGCAATGGAAGGGGATTCGAGGCTTGTTCACAGCTTCATTTCCATCGTACATTCCATGAGGATCCGAATATTGAAGGTATTAGTTCCCCACTGCTTGTCAACAAGACCATGCTCTTGCATTCTAACTGCGGACGAATAGGCATTGCAAAAGTGGCTGCAAGCATCAGCGAGGAAGAAAACAACGAATGGTTTAAGCTGTCCCTCTTAACCAAAATGACAGGAATTGCCCGTGCCTTGGATCGAACTGGATTGTTTGAGCTACCGGGGTTTATGCCATCGGAGGGGCCATCCCTCGTGAATATGATAAAGAACTTAATGTTGCAACAAGTAATACTCCTTGTTGGCCCTAAAATCGTGACAAAAGAACAGCAAGAGTTGATGCTTGGTAGGCAACTCCCGGAGGCTTTTTTCATCTGGGGATGATGTTTGGGCCGTTGATCTTCGAATCTGGGATCCCAAAGTAAGTTGATTAAGGTTTGATACGACCTGTATAACTAACTTCTAAAGGTCTAATCACGGGGTACTGGTATCACCACGACCGCTACCTACTTTATTCGCCACGAAGGCTGAAGCTCAGGAACTCGTAAACCATGACCCTGATTTTCTAGTGAAAGCAGATTGCACTCTGGTTTATAAAAGCTCGAAAAATAACGACCGTGGCTTTGATGCAAAGTTCAAGTATATGCCGCCTCGCCAAACCCTCGGTTGCCTGAAGCGGGTATTTGGTGGCTTATTCTCGGGTTATCCGGAAGACTCTTCGTCAGAAGAAACTGACGTGATCGATTGCCTCATTGACGAAGCTGAAAAATGCGATTTCGAACCATCAAAGAGCCTAGCGGCCCAACGGACGCAACTTCGTCAATCCGCTGCTGTTCTGACAAGTCGTATGCAGCAGCTATTTGGCACGGAGGTCCAGAAACACCTTCGACGAATTGCAGGCTTGCTTCTTGATCCGACAACAAATTTGTCTTGGACAATCTGGGGAAATAATTGTCAAAAGCTCATTAGAAAGCTTCTTAGCGGCAAGGAGTTTAGGTCCATAATCCCGCGAGTTCCTTCAGACCCCGTTACAGCCAGGAAGGTTCCATGGATACGATATTTGTTTAGCTTTGGGAACCACATCGAAGGTCTGGGCATCAGTTTACCTCAGCCTTATAGTTTCATGGCTCATTTCATCGAAAACCATAACGTCGACTTAGACCTCGCCGATCACCTTTTCCTAGCTCGCCTAAAGCGTCAAGGCAGTGATCCAGTGCCAAGCGCTCGAGGACATGCTTCTCCGAAAAGGTGGCCCCATGCAGCGGATGGAAGTCGACGCTCTTTGGGACCTACCCAGAGATACCCTGTCATTGCTTCAATTTCACTTGATTCGACCGGCGTGGAAGTATTTCGAACCAATTGGCACACCACTGACCAGAGAGCAATGGATGCAGAACCGGCTTACTCTCATGCGGGCCCTCGATATTTTTGCTTCCTTCACTGGCGCATTGGAAAATGCTATATTGTCGAGAGTGTTTGGAAACACCCTCCTTTCCTCTAACCATATTATCATACCGCACTCACGTGTTTTTGGGCAT
Source organism: Albophoma yamanashiensis (assembly GCA_001600555.1). Classification (NCBI taxonomy): domain Eukaryota; kingdom Fungi; phylum Ascomycota; class Sordariomycetes; order Hypocreales; family Ophiocordycipitaceae; genus Albophoma; species Albophoma yamanashiensis. Next base: position 66,859 of record BCKH01000018.1, on the reverse strand, counting down.
GCGAAGTCCGGCGAACCGATTTTCGTTAATCAAACTTCCTATGGCGTAGAGTATGTCTTCCGGTGGCAGGCTCCCACAGGAGATACAGACTACGCAAAAGACGGTTTCAATATATCACCAAAATCCCTGCGGTTAGGCGTCAAGACTCTCGCATTCAGGCAAATTACGGTTTATCGAAATCACTGGATATCACGCAAAGTTGGGCCCTATGTTATCCTGGGGCGACCCTTTAAGAAACGCACCTAGAGAGCACCTAAATACCCCAGCTAAGAATACAAGCGCTTTGCTACCTGAATACATGCACTTAGCTCTCAACAAAATGTTTCAAGCCAGTTTAACAGCTGTATGCTCATCATGTTCGGCCTCTGCGATGATAAGATCCGGTCCCTCGCGTCTGCTCTCGCCATCTCCAAGATATGAGCAGGGTCCATGAGGGAGGCGTCATTATTATTACAGGAGTGAATAATATAACCCCTTTGGTGGGCATCCCCTTCGGTAGGGCATCATCTTTAGGGGACATCCTGCATGTGCTTTCTTCAACCGGCTGGCCCAAAGTGTGCTGGCCACAATGCTGTCCAACTACTGGGGGGTAGGCTCTGTAGGAGGATGCGCTCGATGCTACAGCCTGCTCTGATGGTGGCAATTTACGGATGGCGCACGGTTGTCTTGACACTCCGTGTATATCCTCAGTAATTTCTAAACAAAACTTACTAGCCTTTTTTGCGCTTATGACATTCTTCTGCTATATCCAGTCTAACTTTAACTACCCACTCAGGAACTGGATAAATAGTGTAGGTGCCATCTGACGTGACCCTTACAAAGCACGTCTGCGGAGTAAGTGCTCGATTTTTAGTGTTTAGTATACCCATTCCCGTATCGTTTTCGCATATATTTTATAGCTACTCTTTTCACCTCGGAAGGTTCCCTTGGATCTACCATAAGCTCGTGCTTGACCCTCCATTCCCCATTTTCGAAGAGTTTGAATTTAATGCAAACTTTCTCAGGCTGCGGACCTTTAGATGGAAGACTGGCCTGCGCGAAAGCCAGTGAGGTTCAGGGCAGTCAGGCTCAAACATCTTTATCACAGTATTAGTTTCTGGACCAGATATGACCAGATGAGCAGGCGGTAGCACATCTATTTCTTCTTCTAGTCCGCCGATTGAAGAACTTTCGTCCGAGTCCAGAGAATTTCTTACTATCATCTCTAGGCCTGGCGTCGTGGGCGTCTGTCCTCCATCCCCCACCGATGATTGACCATTCTCGACTGGCGTGTCGCCTTGTGGGCGCCTATCAGCTGCAGGGCGAGGGATAGCTTCGGAATTCACAACCTCAATTGTCGTATACTTAATATACTTCACTTCTATCTGCGTCGCAATATCCCTTTTGCCGAACTATGTCCTTGAGTCGTCCTAGGCAAGGAGACCCAGTCTCTGCTCCCTCCTGGCTCTCCTACTTCATCTCGAAGTCGCCGCAGGGAGGTGTCAAGCTCGTCCAGATCTCGTCGCTTGGTTAATTCCTCAGTAGCAAGCTTGTTGGCAACGGACCGGCGCTTCCGCTGCTCTATGGCTAACGATTCGTTATTTAATGTTAGCTGCTGAACTCGTGCTAACAAGTCCCCTAGACGAGTGAGTAGTCCCCGCTGCTCTGCCTTCAGTTCCTCAAGCTTCACCCGTTTTTGAAGTTCCACGCTGCCAAGTTAATCCAGGGCGTTCTATCTCTCGAGCTCCTGTTGACGCAAACTCTCAAGCTGGTATCTCTATGCCTCTTCATCCTTGGTAGCCTGCTCCCGTTGGCCTGCGCTGAGGAGATTGAGTCGTATCTTCTCGCCGAGGTTGGTCTGCATCTGGCAGAGCGCGGAGATCCTGGTTCGTCTTCATCCTTCATCAGTTTTTAGGTTCTCAAGTTTCATCGTCTGCTCAGTCTCTTCCCGCCGGAGATCGACAAGTTTCCCCTTTAACTCTGCTTTATCTCCTCTTATCTCCTCTGACCTTGAGTAAGAATTCGTTTCGCCGATTTATGGTGTCTTCAAGCTGCTCCAGGGCCACCTGAAGATCCTGCTCCCTCTACAAGAATTTAGCTAACATCTTTTCTTGTTCCTCAGCCCTTCGTTCTAGATTCTCTAGCCTTTGCAGGCCTTCGTCTTCTTCTTGAACTTGCTGAAAGCGTCGCTGATTTACATTGCGATACGGCTCATGATTGACGATTTGCACGGCTTGTTTGTGACCTTGGGGCCGATGCCACCTGCAGGCTGCTGCGTGATAGCCTCGAGCGCCCAGTTGGCTGTGCTTCCTTACGAAGCAGAGTGGCTCTGTGTCGCCTCCTTGCAGCGTTCTGCAGTGCTACCTGGAGATCTTGATTGACCGCCATGACAAGTCAATAACGTAAAGGACAAGGAAAAGAGAGTGTGCTGAAGAAAAGGCTGCCGCAATAGCTTGCGAAGGGAGAAGAATGGCAAGTTGTCGGTGAAGTCGACGGCGCGCTAGTCTTAGTTATATATATATATCTCGAGGCTCGAGTAATCGCTGGTGGGAAAGCGTGCCTGAACGGTTGACCCAAGGGAAGTAACAGGCATGTTCGTTGCTGCCGCACTGGCAGGAGCCGCCGCAGCCACGGCCTGGAGGGCGGGCCTGGCACATTTGGTGCTCATTCGTAATGGATGGCACACTGCAGGAGCCGTCTCACATAGTGCCTGAAGGGGCTGGCGGTGGTATGTTTGGTGATTACAACGCCCGGGGGGAGGGCGTGGCTGGAAACCGCCCCAACGGTCGATGCCGCGTTTAAGCAGCCTGAACCGTGACACTTCGCTTTGTTGTATAACTAGTAGTAATTAAATAGGAATTACCAGTAATTTGTAACGGAGCCACTAGGGGTACCAGGTTTTCTGTTGCTTAGGAAGTAAGTCAGGCTTGATTTCACAAGAAGTCTCAGCCGTTGTTGTCGCTCCCGTAACTACATCCTCCTCCTCGTCGAGTAGTGACCGTTGCGTACTAAGAAAAGTCCATCGTCGTTGCAATATGGATATTGCTTGACTACCGATTGCACGCGGTCTCTCCGATCGGGTACCAGATTACGGAGTTTGTGAGGACGGCACCACAGATACCGAGATCTCTCCGAGGCCTAGTAGCATGTTTTGTGGTTGACGTCATGCCAGATACGGTGGGCCCTAGTCGACGCAGACGCTCTACCTGCGGCCGCACGAATAGAAGTCGAAGCATCCAGGTTTGTCGATCAATATCCTTCCGCACTGGCCACAGTCATTCCTGCGGCCATAGTACGCTCAGGTTACTAGGGGGATGCCATTTATGGCATTCACAAAGCCTGCGACAAAAGTCGAAGGCGGCGTTGGCAAGGCGGCGGCGCCACGGCCGTCTCCTCGTGGGAAGAGGACTTGTTGTACCAGCATTTTGCGGCCACAATGCCTGTTAAATTGGCACTGCGGGCGAGGTGCAAGAGTTGAACAGTACGCTAGTAGAGTAACATTACCAGTCTCCCTCTATCATCCTGAGCAGATCATCGCATCTGTTAAGTTCCCCGCACTCTTCATCGCTATCGTAATATCCATGCAACTCAGAAACCCAATGGTAGTGTGGGTTGAACTGGCGAAGAGCATAATGGCGAGCGTCTGCCTCTTGTGTGCTTGTCAGTCTGGGATGTATCCAGAGATATATAGAGCAATGTGCCTTGTTCCAAAATTTCCCCCAGGTCTCTGGAACTGACGAAAGATTGAGCGGGAATACGGTGGAGAATCAAAACCTCATGGGACGCATCTCGGTGAATAATGCGTAACTCTGCTGTGAGCGAGTTCAGCTCTAACAGACATTTGTCTTCTGATAGAGCTGCGGTATCGATCTGGTGAATATAGACGGAGGACTACGGGCGCCCGCGTTGTTTCGCCCAGTAGCGAGCATGACGCTCATCACTGAAGACCGACAAGAAGCAACTTGGTCGTGGACCCAACCAGTTTGATATGGTCTTGAACAGCCTGCTTCAGATCCGACTCGTTACTGAAGGCACCAGTTGTGTCTGATGCAAGAATAAGGTTAGTGGTCGGATCTTGCCGAGACTGAGAGCCAGAATGCGTTACCCTCCACAGGTGCCGCGGAGGATGAGTGCATCTGTAGGCATTAGTCATTCTCGTGGTGCTCTCAGGAAAGCGCGCAATAATGTAGAAGCGACAGCGGGTATAGCGGAAAATCGTAAACTCAACGGTGGCAACCCTTTCTAGGCCCTGCAGCCGGTCTCAAATAGATATGTGGTTATGATGACGAAATGACGAAATGACGAAATGACGACCAATCCCCACGTCGACATATGCGCAGCCTTGAGACGCACTTGCCGGCCTTAGTCATGGTCGCAGCGACTATAATATTGTATGACCAATCCTGTTTTGGTACACGATTATTGACTTGCTTGAATTCGAAAACCCGGAGGTCTTCTTTTGGTGTCCCTCGAGACGGGAAATCGGCTGTTGTTGCTGCTGCTGCTGCTGCTGCTGCTGCTGTTCCTGATGTTGCTGCTGTTCCTGTTGTTGCTGCTGTTGCTGTCGAGGCTGCAGTTGCCGTGGGAGCGTGGCTGGGTTTACAAGGGTGCTCTGTATACGTACTGCAGGCCCCGCAGCACTTGTCAGTTGGCCAGGGTGTGCCTAGCCAGCCACGGCTCGATATGAAGGTGTGTGATAGAGATGGTAGTTAAGCTGCTGGCAAGGCAGACACGGCGGGCAGCGCCTCAAGCACGCAGGTGACATCGCGCGAGTGCGGCTAATGCCGGAGAGACGTACGAGAATGAACCCGGTGATCTCGGACTCTCCCTAGCAATGCCACATCCTGTTCCTTCTCGTTCACCAACACCCGCAGGCAAATATTAGCACTGAACGGTGTTGTACATACGTTTCTAGTCATGAGACGCATTTATTTTGGAGGGCCTGAGCCTCTTAGCAGCGGTTGGAACGCGACATCTTAGACGGGCAGGCAGGAATCAGGGAGGTGTAGCTGAACATACAGTCGGCCCAAGTTCGTTCTTGGACTTACAAAACATGAGATAATCAAGGTAAAGCCAACGAGTATCAAAGAAAGACGTGAAGGAGATGAAAGGTAGGAGTTAGGGTGTGTCTCCTAAGGACTATGCTACTGTTTTTATACCAGTGCCCTTGTCCCGACAGTCTGGTCAGTTTCATGGCCCAGTTCAATGAACGGGAAGCCATGCAGAGGTTCCTGCACCAAGGCCCGTCTTGAAGAAGACCCCCACTTTGTGATGTCTCGTTTCTCCTCAAGAACCAAGCTCCACAGCATTGACCACCATCTCTTGCCAGCGGACAGGAGGCCCAAATCAACGTCTCGATTGGGTCGGAGTACCATCTCCATGTAGAATTGTCTGTTGCGTGAAGACTGCAAGCTTATTTACTACAATGGACCAGCCAGATACAGGTCGCAGCAAGCCATTGGATGTCGAGAATTGTCCCTGATACTGCGGGTAAAAAGGAGATACATGTGATCATGGTTCGGAGAACTGCCGAGGGCCTCTAGATGCCCCACGGCGCGGCGACTGTACAGAGGCATGGTAGCCCGGTGGACCACAGGTTCAGCATCCGGATGCAAACCCGATCAATCGAGTCCAAAAGGTGTGGGCTCAAGCGATCCTGAGGCTGTTCTGAGTAATTCTGATGGACCGTATCAATGGGATGATGAAGACAAGGACTTCATGGCATGCGCAGCCAACTCTTGTGGTTATTGTAGCCGTTGCAGCAGGTTGTGGCACAGAGCGACAAACTTTCCCGGGGGCTACCTAGGTTCCCGTGTGGTTGGATAAGAAGTCAACTGACCACCGTATTCGGGAACGCAGCTACTTAGCCTTTGGGGTTCCATTGCTGAATGTTAACGAGGGATTACGACATGGCTGTGCATAGAAGATGGTTTCAAACCCAGCCTATCGTCCTGTGATATGTTGGCGAAATATCCTGCGTTTGAAGAGATGTTTGGCCAGTTGTGCATCCAGAGCATCGTTAATCAAGAAGCATCAATCGATGCCAGAATATATGTTTGACTTCCAACAAAGAGGCCATGGAAATTAAGGCTGGCTGGGATAAGACAGAGAGAATATCTTTTCGTATTGTTTATCCAAATCTAAACGGAACTGGTGCCATGAATGTTTCGCCAGTGCTTCTGCAGGTTGTACTTGCGCGTAAATGTTTTGCTACACTGGTTGCAGACGAATTCTTCAGGGATAAACCAGCGCTGCTTAGCCCAAGGCCTGTGAGCAGTCTCAACGTGTCGACGCATGTCTCGCTACTCTGCTGTGGTATGATCGCAGCGAGGGCAGTTGACAGGCTTAACATGTGTCTTCATATGCTTCCTGTAAGCAGTCAGCTACAGTATCGTCAGTTGACGAGCGTGGGAGTAACATGCCTCAAAGGCGCTTTTGTGGGAAATTGTCTTCGCAGCCTCGCTCCTGGCAACGATACAACCCGTCGTCCAGAGAAGCATCAATGTGGTCGTATGAAGGCATTTCTGCTTCGTCGAACTCCCATCCAAACTTGGCCGGAGAGCCGGATTGCATAGCATGGTGGTATGGCGGCTCCAGTTCAGCAGGCTTAACAGCTTCGTCAACGTGTCCGACGGCCCCAATGGCTTCCCCCACAGTGAGTGAAGGTGAGATAGCACTCTACTGGTGCTGTAACTCGAAACCGAAATCTGGGGCGAAACTGAGTGCAGGCCCGGTGTTATCCAGGGCCATTGACTCTAGTGTATCGGCGAACTGTTGGCTGATACCTTAGGGCATCCGTTACAACATGGTCATGCTTCAGTTCGCTGAATCAGTGACCGATAACCGGTAAGTGTCAGGACTATCAAGGCGACAGACAGTCGTTTTCGCTGTATAGAACGGAGGCTGTTGCAAGAAAGCAGCGGGTAGGCCAGACGCAGATGGACAGCACATCGTCGTATCGCGGGATAGATGAGATGATAAATCATGTCTCATCAAAATGTGGGGAGGCGGATGGTCCAGTACGATTTTACGATTTGGAGTTTTTGCGGTTTCTGCGGAAAGTGGCCGTAATGTGCCACCGTAGGGGTAGAGGCGTAGCCTCTTCAGGGGCGGGTGTGAGGTGCGGCCGGCGGCAACACTGCTGTTTTAGCTGGAGGTACTAGATAGAAGATGTTCAAGATCTTTAACCCGGTCGCTGCTATCACCAAAGACCCTTCGAACACCCGTAAGAGCTACTGTATATGACTCCCTGGCTCGTGTCTCCCGTCCTACCTTGGCGTAGAGACGCCCTAGGTTCTCGACAGCATTCAAGAACGGAACAAAAGTCATGATGACGTCTTTGTCCAGTACTTCCTCGTAACCTTGCAGCGCCCGCTCGTACATGGCCTCAGCCTCCTTGTACCGCCCTTGGTCCGCGTAGAGACGGGCGAGATTGTTGACTGTGTCGAGCGCCGACGTGTGCTCCGGTCCTAACGCCTTCTCGTACCCTTCTAGCGCCCGCTCGTACATGGCATCGGCCTGCTTGTACCGCCCTTGGTCCTTGTAGAGGAGACCAAGATTGTTGACTGTGTTGAGCGTCGAGGTGTGCTCCGGTCCCCACGCCTTCTCTTTTCCTTCCAGCGCCCGCTCGTACATGGCCTCGGCCTCCTTGAACCGCCCTTGGTCCGCGTAGAGGACGCCGAGATTGTTAACTGTACTGAGCGTCGACGTGTGATCCAGTCCCCACGCCTTCTCTTTGCCTTGCAGCGCCCGCTCGTACATGGCCTCGGCTTCCTTGAACCGCCCTTGGT
>BCKH01000018.1:35399-49103 GCA_001600555.1 Albophoma yamanashiensis | reverse complement strand
GGCCACCGAGCCCGGAGATGGCAACGACACTGGGATTGTTAAGCGTGCCGCCGTTATGGGGAGGGGGATCCTTACTCGACCTTGTGGTCCACTTCTTCGGGCGGCGTGAAGAGCGTCGTCATGCCGATGAAATCATCCGCCAGGGTGAGACCCTCGGCGCGTGCCGATGACGCCCCGGGGGACTTCGGCAGTGGTAGGGTAAATGTGCTCCTTAGAGCCTTGAGTACGGCGGTCGGAGCGCTTCGGTAGGTGACCGTGGCCGAGGATGAGCGGCCGTGGATCTCAGGTGCGAGGGATGAGACCGTCGGAGCCGAGCCGTCCTTGGTCAGGAAGGTCTGCAAATCGCGACGGTTCCATGCGCGAGGAACCCCGCGGACCCGGAACGTCGTCGTCCTGTGCGCACTCGCCGGCTTCTCGACGGACGACGACGAGCGTCGCGGCGTCCCTGGGCGGCGCCAGCCCAGCCATCGACCTCTCGCGAAAAGCGCCGATACGACGGCAATGAGACATAGGAGAACGAGCTGTCCGGCGTCGGTGATACCCATGGCTGGTGTTGAATATGAAGCGTTTGTCCCGGTTTACGGTATGTTCAGATGCTAGCGAACGAGCATTGAGAGTGCTGACTTTCCATACATGTAATTAGCTTCAGCCTCGATCAAGCCGGCCGCCTGATTCTTAACAGGCGCCGCAAATGGCATTGGTCGGCAGCGAACTGCGCCCAACATGAATGGATACTAGTGCGTCCAGGTCCGCCAATCGTCCCTGCCGAGAGCCCTGCAATGCGACCCCGTCCAGCCGTCAGCCCTGCCGATGGCGCCAAGGCCCTTCTCCCTGTTGGTGGGAGGTCGGCCCCGCAGCGGGCCGCCCGGGTCAAAGAGGGGCCACGTAAGTAACTCCCTGCCTGCCCACCCGCCACGACGCCAACGCTCTCTGAGCATAGCGTACGGAGTACGGTCCGCGGCAAGGGTTGAAGACAAGGCCGCATCGAGGCAAATAGTGACCGTGCTGCGGCGCGCCGTAGATTGCCGTCCTCCTTCTCTGTTGCCCGAGGGTTGTTGTCGCTCTCGTCCGCTTCGCTTGCCGTCGAGGATCTGTCGAGCCACCCCGTTCTGTGCTTGGACGGGGTGTCTGGCGGTGGCGAATCTTCAATACGGATGGCTTCTTTGATGTTCGTGCTCTTCTCTCGGTTCTCTCCGGGTGAAAGGCCAGGCGATGCGGACTTTGTCTCGACGAAAGTCTTTTGAGGTCGACCAGCGTGTGGTGGCGGCGGTCTTGGCGTCGGGACTACTTGTTACCGGGCTAGAACGCCCGATTCAAGCGGATGGAACTGGGTGGTGAAGTTCAAATGGCGTTGGGCCAGGGACCGCCCGGAGGACAGGCTGCTAAAGCTATCCAAACAAAGCCCGTGTTTGGGGTGCCGTTTCCCTCGACCACTATGGAGAAATTGAAAGCACAGCAAATCTGCGTCGAGGTCTGCGATGGGGGACGCACCGAAGATTCGCCAAGAGACATGAAGCCACGCAGGAACGACGTCAGGAAACTACTTCTCATACCGACGGACTTCTCAAGTATACAGAAGAGACCGACAACTTCTTTCAAAATCGAATCCTCGCTTGCACGGTTACTTCCCCTGTGGGCAGACCCCTTCACACGTTTCAGTCTCTGTTGGAGCTGCTTCGAACATTTCGCGACGCTGTCAAGTGCCATCGATCGCTCGTTCAAGATGCCGAGATTCTTCACCAAGATGTATCCGCGGGGAACATGCTCATTCTGGACGGCCAAGATGAAGGAAATCAGAAGGGAATCCTGATAGACCTCGATTCCGCCATAGAGCTCAACGAAGGACAAGGAACAGAGCTTGGGATTATCAGCACAAGGCCATTCGTGGCTATCGGTGTCCTGAAGGGTGAAAGGCACACATATCGGCATGACCTGGGGTCTTTCCTCTACGTGCTATGTACACGTCCTTCCTATCATTGAAGATCCTGGAGGCATACATTGAAGTATGCACAGCGTCCAGTGGGGACGGACGAGCTCGCCAGTGAGGAAGCGGGTGCTCGACCCTCGTCAAGGCATGCATTGAGACGCGTGCTGGAGCCGACCATAGGCTCGACACCACTTGACGCAAGAGCCCTCTTTCAGTCAGCCTTGCTCATGTAGAGGGGCCGAAATTTGAGATGCTAGGCCTTCGATACGAGATGATTTACAGGCTTTTTAGTTTCAGGCTAATGGACTAAACGTCACCCTCATGGAATGCCCTATTGCCAACGTAAGCAGCCGGAATCTCAGGAGCTCTCGGCTGTGGCAATCGCCTTCTAACGGCAAAGATTTGTTTGGATAGACAGATGGCCCCCGGAGTTGCTACTAGCGCATTACGTTCAGGCTCGCTGCCGCACTCCTCTGGGCTCCCATGCAGCAATGCTGGTGAGAGCCGATTCCCAACAGCTCCGTTCTAGCATCATACCAATGTGAATCGAACTTAAGCTGTCTCTCTGGCTTGTAACATGACACAGGACCAGACCTAGGTGGGGATGTCTTGTAGCATCCCATGCTACCGGCGAAGCGGTACGGTCGCTATGGAGCGTATCCGCATAAATTTGGATGCTCTTGGAAAGGAAAAGAATTCTGAAGATGTTAAGTCGTCATCATCATGCACACAAAGGTCATGCTAGTAGCACGGGAGTAGCCACTCGCAGGACCCTGGCGTACATTGACCTTCAAGACAACCTATCCATTCAATCGTGTGCAGAACCACCATTCACTACAGACAACGGCGAGCACCAGCTCTGTGTGACAGTCCACGAGACGGATGCGATATCCAACCTCGTTACATGGGTTCGACTTCACGTAATGTATACATGGTCGAGCTTCAGTGCGCTGAATCAGTGACCGATAACCGGTAAGTGTCAGGACTATCAAGGCGACAGACAGTCGTTTTCGCTGTATAAAATGGAGGCTGTTGCAAGAAAGCAGCGGGTAGGCCAGACGCAGATGGACAGCACGTCGTCGTATCGCGGGATAGATGAGATGATAGATCATGTCGCATCAAAATGTGGGGAGGCGGATGGTCCAAGCTCAGACGGAGATGCAAAAGATCCCATATATAATTGTAACAACTCAAACTGAGAAATGACGGCACATTCAATAGACCGAGAAGTGCGCTGATAGAGATTCACTCAAAGACTCAAAAAAGCCGCTGCGCACGCAGAGCCGATGGTCCGCGCACCCAAATGAGTCTCCGCCTGATACAATGGTCACCGCCTACTACATTGGTCACCGCCTGCTATAATGGTCACCGCCTACTACGTTGGTCATCGGACACCAACCGCGTTGCTGCTGGTCGGCAAGGATACTTTGGTCGCAAGTGTCCCAGTGTCTCAAAAAGCCGCAACGGGCTCTCCACATTTACTGGTCGTGTCCACGATTGTACTCCTCGTCAATATCAGGACTTCTGGCTGTGGGCAAAGCTAAACTGGGCGACTCCTAGTGGCCTAAGACAAAGGTCAAGAGCCACCTTGTGGCTCCTGTTGTGGAAGGCTTGTAGAGTCCTTTCGGATGGGGCGGTTCTAGACGAACTGAGACGCTGTAAAACGCCGGCTATCTCCAACGGACGAGGCGATCATAGACGCGAGTTTAACATTTGGCTCTTTCGCGTTGCGAATCTCAAAAGGCCGGAACAACGAAGTGGAAGTTCCGACAATGTCACAAGCAAGTCGCGACGCCCAATTTTTAAGGTATTGTTCCGATCTATCCGTCGCATCCAGTCGGTCATCAGGATTGTTTGTGTGAATACTGTGTCGACTTGCAACGCAGAGCGCGTCCCTGAGCCTAGATGCTGCATTTCCTGGGCGCAAATCCCCTTCGCTGACGTCGGAGAGCGCCAGAAGCCGGATCACCGTGTCCGTCGGCCATGCCTAACGAGGGCAGCTCGGTTCGCCCTGTGGACTTGCCAGCTTGCGGATCGTTCCGGATCGAATCATATGGAAGGAGACTCACGATTCAAGTCCATATAGTCACCGAGCTGAACGTAGTAACCCAGCCTGCGCATCGCGGAGCTTGAGAGCCTCAAGTATGATGGCCCAGTCTCATTCAATCGAGGCTCAAGTGATCCTCGTCAGGCTTTCCGTGGTTAGGCAGCCATGCAGCTTGGCCTTTTGGAGCTGTGTGTTTAACCAAGGACGGCGTGGGCAGATCTGCGACCGCCAGAGAACTCCCGCAGGCTACGGCGCAAGCCAGGGGCCGCGTCGGCAGCTGCGCTTGTGCCCAGCTGCCCACGACTCATGGTACTTGGGCGAATATGAGTACAGTAGGTAGACTTCGGCGCACGCACATCTGACGGTGCATTTGAGGGCTTGAGTACCGCCGCCCAAGCCACAAGTTGATCGTGCTGATCGTGCCACGCACGCTTCAGGTATCGCAAGCCGCGAAATATACTGTGCGCCATTCACGCAGCACCTAAGGGGTCGGGGATGCTTGGGCTGTCCACGCACGCCAGCAGATGGGACAGGGGCCTCGGCGCAGAGCTTATTGCAGACGTGATGGCCGGCTGCATGCTATTCATTGTCCCGGCAGTATGGAGTGCATTAAGTGCGGGTGTCAGCTTCTCGGTGGCCGGGATCACAGCGGTGTTACTGTTTATCTCGAGGCATCTACGGAGTACTATGAGAGCCATCTCGTGGCGACCCAAATGCTGTACATCTACGGAGTACTGGACGCCGACTTCGAGTGTGCAGGGCACCCCTTTTATCCTAGCCAGAAGCAGGACCAATCCGCGCCGGCCTTTGGCGTGATGGTATCCTTGTCGACTTCTTGAGCGTTACGGTAACCCTGCTGGCCTGCTCGGAGCGGACCTTCAGGGGAGTTACAGGGGCTGTGGGACCGGCGGCGTGCAACTTATTGCAGATCTTGCGCCCAGCAAATTCATCATCCCGTCAACCCGCTCCCGCAACCATCTCTGATGATGATAGAAACGATTGGCTGTGAAGGGGAAACGCGCTGACGACTTTGATATTTACGCGAGCCCAACTCTCTATGCAACATGACACAATGCGACGTATAGAATGAGACAATACAAAAGCGTTATAACTACTGATATAGACACTACAGACACACGCTGGTGGGCGATGCACGTCAGACATCCAGGGCTGCACCRCCTCGAGCTGACCTGCGCCTCTTTCGAGCCTCTCGGAAGCTGGCTGCRTTATATCCCGAGCAATAGTRCGCGCCATACGTCGCACWGTTACGGTATTCCAATTTCTACCGTTGTCATACTCCATTGTCCGTAGTAGTAGTTACTATTCGGTGGAACTTGCGTGCTTCCAAGACCCGGCAGACTCGTCCGTATCYTCCGTCGACGCGCCACATCGACGCAGGGTACGYGGCCAAGCGTTCTTCTGCGACTCGAGATATTGATGGAAAGTCTTCTTGCTGCCTAGAAAGTTGTTGCTACCCTCGAGCACCACACCAGCATGGACATCGATCTCGACGGGCCGGGGGCGGCCGTCCTCGTCGATCATAGGGAGACCGACATTGCCCGCACTATAGTCTCTCATGGCTTTGACGACGGCCTCAGCGATTTCCTTCGCRTTATCGGTCGGGGTGGCTCTGATGCAGAGAATAGTGTTGTTGTTGTTGGTAACTTTAATGCTCGTGTCGATACGGAGGACAATGGGAGAGGAATCAACAGCCATCTCACTCATGTTGTCGAAGACTGGTCTGTGGACCTCTTCACGAACAAGAGAATTATCGACAAGCGTTGGTTGAGGATGACTTTCCCGCTGAAGCCGGAATTGTGTATGGGGCATCCCCTGATCGGAGATCCTAGTGAACATAGCCGGGTTTCTCATAAACGCAAGAAGGAACAGAAGAGGGTAAATGGACGGAGAGGTTTCTCAGGGAATGGGAAGTATTGACGACGACGTTCTGCGTGAGAAGGCGTGTGTTGCACATGTGACGAAGATGCGTCGGCCTATTGGGCACTCTTAGCCGGTCCCAGTTCGTGGCTTTAAGCTTTCCCGGCTACCGACACAGCTTCATTGGCCGAGCCCTCGTCGCCTTGATTGTGAGACCATTATGGGATGCAGTGGTGGCAAGTGCCGCATTGCGGCATGTCACTGAGCTGGCGAGCTAGGCGCCGCTACAGTAGCGCCTCCGCCTAATGCGCAGTGTAAAATAAGTCCTGTCACGGAAGCAAAACAGAGAATAGATAAATAGAACTGCTGAAACTGTCGATTTGATACAAGCGTTCTTACTTATGCTGTGGACAGCAATTCACGCCCCTGCAGCAGACAATTGGCGTCTGATGGATCGCTTCATACTGTCCTCCGTTAAATGCTGTCTGTATGGTCCCTACTGCCAATACAGCATGGCAGTTGTCGCAGCGACATGGCGGCATTCAACCAGTCGGCCATGGCGCGAGAATACTACCCAGCTGCTTTGAAAGTAGAGTGGCGAGCAGAGTGGCGTATTGCTCTCTATTGTCGTTCCTATTGTTGAGAAAAGGAGCCTGAGGGGCTGCCATTTGTCCCCCAGTAGGGCCTAGTTCTAAGCCTGCTTGGCACCTGAATGGCCCGCCAAGCGACGCCTGCCTGTGGGCCCACTTCAGTACGTAGCGTTTTCAGAGCCAACTGTAACCGTGACTATCATGGAGTCGACAGATCGTGAGCTCCCTCAGGATTTACTCATCGCCGCCAGCTAACCGCCGCAGACGCTGTCCTGGAAAGAGTGCGAGCGGCTAGGCGCTCTCGGCTTACACTACAACGAACCCGAACCGGCCGTGCCATTACCAGAATCGCGACTAGACGTAAGAGCGAAACCGGGTTCAATGGCTTCGATACTGGTACCAAAACAATTTTTGAGATCTCGATAGCCATTCCCGCCAGCCAGGCTAGGGTGGACGCTGGGAAAAGACGCAGCCACGTCGGGCTCCTTCTGCCAGATATTGGGCTTCTGGGTGGGCCACAGTGGGATGGCGAGGCAATTGCAAGCATCATCGCCAACGATGTGGCGGCAGCGCCAGATTTCCTTCTCGTCCTGGGCACCGGTCTCTCATGATGGCTCAGGCTCGGCGGAAGATCCTCTCATTATCGATTGAGCTCGATCCATAGTAATATAATTGGCAACTGTTTTCTGAAGGGCTCCAAGACGTTTCCAATGGAACGACACAGGCTGCTCTTCGCTCACTGAACGGGGACACCAGTCTGCTGAGCGGGAGCCACGAGTGGTCCCACCAGAACGCAGGCTCAATTTCTCGTGGAAATTTGGCCTGAGTGTTATCGTATGCTTCCTGGCCACCTTCATCGTCGTTATGGTTCTACGAGGAACCTTGCCGTCCAAACCACTTCTGTTCAGTTTCTTCGCCAATATGTATCTCGCGGGCACGATCATATTTGGTGGTGGACCGGTCGTCATTCCACTCCTCTGCGAGTATCTCGTTGCCGTGAGCGAGGTTGCATCTGTGGTGCACTCAAAGTAGCCAAAGGCACCGGAACCGCAAGGGGCACCATTCCTGGAGAGCCAGTCAGCACACATTCAATTGTCGGGTGCGTCGCATCTCTCAGCCTCGACACGTACGCTCAAGTGGCTTGGAGCGGTTGAACTGTTGCTGCTTCCTATTTAGGTCAGGCTTGCACAGTTCGGCTCTTGGTCGCAGGCATTGGTCTTACTGGAAAAGAAAAACATCGCTGGCGAGCGGCAATCCGCCAACGGTCTTGCTATGTGTCCTTCACAACCCATCAGTCAAGTTATGACCTCGTATGGGGTAAGTGAAGGACATACGGGTCCGGAAAGGGGTGGCCTTCCTAGTTCCATACAGTACAGAAAGAATCTTCGTTTAACGCTCGACATGCTCGGACATGCAAGGTGTAGGAATCGAAAGAAGCGACGAACTCGATGAAGTAAGCAGCTTCTCCACACGGCTGTTTGCCGCCGCTTGTATTCTGTTGGCTTCTGTCAACGGTGGGGAAACGGCGAGTCCTTACAGCCGGGCGAAGAGGATCGCAAGCGTCGGGACATTATATCGCGTTTCCTGGATTGTGTTTGGGACACGATGACACTTAAGGTGTGTAACCAGCCGCCCTGTGGCGCGCCATTAGCGTGTCTCAGCCCGTTGAACATAACACGAAGCACGTTGGTTGAGCCAGCTGACGAATGCCAGCTTTTTCGTCGTCTTGCCACACTGACGTTTCGCACTTGCATACACTGTGCCATGATGAGCTCCCTCTTTGCTTCAATACTCAACTCTCCCAATGAGCCATCAGATACACTGGATGTAGATCCGCAACTCGGCGTGAAGACGTCGTCAAGGAAGAAGGAAACTCAGACAGGACGCAATTCGTCGGACGGATCGCAGACAGCGGCAAACGTAGTAAGTTTCCACAACCACACATCAAGGGCGTTTTGCAGCCGTAGAAAATTCCGCACGCTAACTAAGCAGGATACTAGGAGCACTCGCAACTGCGAGGATCCGTCCGGCGCGGCCATATCCCGTGATGACGCCCGCAACTCCGCGAAGGGCAGCGAGGCAAATGCGAACGATGCCGGCGGCGGAATGTCCGACATTTACGCCATTCCCTGCGGCTCGCGAAAGCGGTGTCCCGCCATTCCCAGCCTAGGGTGGTGCTGTCAAGGCTGGCGCTTGTTCACCGTCGAGAGACAGATGTGCGAGCAGTCGCGGGTGACGGGCGAGACTAAAGCCATGAATAGCATACGACAGCATAAATCTCCGCTCTTAGCTACTATCCGCATCTTCGTCATTGTCATTATGCTCCCATGTTATCGTTTTCCCTTCAAGACAAACATGTCCCCGACCCAGCCATAGTTCCTGTTCAACCTCCGTCCATGTCTTCTTGCCACTACAAATGGAATCTTGCCATGCGGATGAGGCTCGTGGAACTGTATCCGGCTTTGGTCGAGTCCGTCTATTCTCTGAAATTGCCACACGGATCCGTATAGCTTCTCCGCCGCGAAAATGCCGGTCGATGTCATTGCGTAGAGGAAGTCGTTCCATGAAACCTCGCCGGGAGAGGATGTAACGGTTGAGTCGAAGAATAGTGTCCGGAACACCTTGAGCGCGCGTGTGTCGACATGAATCGAAGCCGTCTTTGTACAAGAACAAGCTTCGGTGCCTGGGGTCGCTGTGGTAGCCTCAGGAGTCTCCTGCGATGCCGTCCCCCTTGTTTTCGTCTTGGTTTTCGACGGAGCCAGGGTTTGACTCGAATCCGCACGCTTCTTTCCCGGGAGCTCAAAGTATAATGTGGACAATGGCTTGTAGACGGGTTTAATGTCGACGTTTGTGGATCGTTGCAATCACGGCTCCTTTCACATAGGTACCAGATGCTACAATTCTGGCGATTGATGTTCGAGGGACGCTGGGACGAGAATCATATATCACAATCTTTGACTTGATTGACCTGCGGGCAAACTGCAAAGCCCGCAACTTCTGTCAATAATTGTAAAGGTCGTGGACAAAGCAAAAGAACGAAACGCATCAGGGACGCTAAGCATCCTGTGGGGTGAGTTTATGCAGCAGCCGTGAGTTTATGCGGCAGGTGTCGGTCAGCGCTAGCGCCTCACGGCGCTTATTTCTTTCAGAAGGTCCGAGCGAGTCCTTTCCCCGCCTTTGCAAGTCACAAACTCATTCCGACACATTCACGATGCCCAACATTAGCATCAGAGACCTATTGGGCGACGTCTCCAATGTCAACAGGCGCGGCTGGCGCGATCGAGGCGTGCCCGAAGAAGATTGCGAGACTGTTGGCGAGCACTCTGAGTCTGTAGCGCTGTATTGTATCGCTTTTGCTCCTGAGGTGCGATAACGTGTTGTGCAACGTGGGATTCGGGCTAACAATACGCAGAAGTACCGACAGAGAACGGTCGAGCTCGCCGCAGCCCACGATGTGGCCGAAGTCATAACTGGCGACATAACACCGGCGGATCAAATCACGGCGGAGGATAAACAATCACGAGAGGAACTTGCGTACCTATTCCTCAAATCCGTGAATCCCGAAATTGGAGCTATATTTGAAAATTCCTGGCACGAGTACAAGCAGAACAAAACAGAGGCCGCTAAGTTTGTCCACGACGTGGACAAGCTCCAGCGACTTGACAAAGCATTTAAATATGCTCGAAAGTATCCTTCTCTTGACTTTACCGACTTCAAACGCGACGCAGAGTGTATCCAGAACCCTGATCTACAGAGTAAAGCCCGAGATACACTGGTGGAATGGAAATGCTGGGACCGAGGAGATAAAATCTTCATATTCGTCATAGGTAACGAAAACAGACTTAGGCCACATTTTGACTGTAACTGACTGGAAACAGGAGGCCCTGGTGTTGGAAAGGGAACACAGTGTAAGATGGCGGCCGCTAGGCTTAAGGCTTACCATGTTTCCGCTGGCGAACTGTTACGCGACGAGCAAAGTCGATCCGGATCCCCTTTCAAAGAGTTTATCACCAAAAGTTTTGAGATGAACCAACCTGTTCCCGCAACACTGATTTTTTACCTCCTGCAAAACGTTATCAAGTCACAGCCACAGTCAGTATTCTTGCTCGATGGTTTTCCGCGGAGCCCTGATCAATTGGCTTTCTTTGGAAGCGAGGTTCGTCAGACTTCACTCTACCAAAGGGGTCCAGCTAAAAGTCATAGGTATCTGCATCCTATGGAACCATAGAATTGTGGGCATCTAAAAAGACGTTGAAAAGTCGACTGCTGCATCGAGCCACTTCCTCTGGACGCGCGGACGATGAATCAGAAAAGATCGACTCAAGAATCGAGGCTTTTCTGAAATCTCACAGCGTCCTGAACCAGAA
This sequence comes from Albophoma yamanashiensis, assembly GCA_001600555.1. Classification (NCBI taxonomy): domain Eukaryota; kingdom Fungi; phylum Ascomycota; class Sordariomycetes; order Hypocreales; family Ophiocordycipitaceae; genus Albophoma; species Albophoma yamanashiensis. The sequence continues at coordinate 38,294 of BCKH01000018.1, read as the reverse complement.
ACTGAAGGACAAAAAGCAACCGCTCCGTGTGATTGACAGTGAAGGAAAAGCTGAAGAGGTGCAGGACAAATTCCTGGCTGAAGCAAGAGACATCATGGAGAAGTTAACTTTGGACTAAGTCGTTTTGTCAAGTACCAATAATTGCAGTCCAATGTATCGAATTGTCTTTTGTAAGGGGCATTAGCCTCTGCGGGATGCCTTCTTCATCTGTTGAGTTGCTTTGTACTCTCTGCGCGATCACCGGCGAGAAAGACCTGTCAAAGATGGATATGTTGCTGTTTCATCTCGCCGCTACCCGCTCCCATTAAATTGCGCAAGGCATTGGAAAGGTCGCGGACAGCCTCTGGCATGTCCAGAAGGGACAAAAGGGACCCAGATCTGGATATGGGTAGGGCCCTGAAGCCATCCTACTACGACGATGTCATGATATATTCTCAAGCTGCCAAATGGATGGTTAGGTGGTGAGCGTGGAGAAGCAGCGAGGGGAGCTTTCGAGAGACATTTGATTCGAGTATCACGCTCCAGGCTAAAGTTGAAATAGCTTTGCCATGTGAAATTGCCTGAAACGTGCGTCGTGATAACGCCGTTGAAATCTGAGATGCCCCCGCAAGTTTTATCGTGCCAGGCAATCCCTACTCAAACCGGCAGCCACTCGTACTCCCCTGGATGCGACCCGGCGCCGCTGTGCGAGTACGTGTACAGCTGTCTGCCTGGAGCCTTCCCTCATTGGTTAGCTCAACGGTCGGGGGGGCTGGCGTAAGCCGCGGCATTAATTCCCTTAAAGGTCAGTCGTTTCACTCTCCCCCGCAGATCACACTTTCCCTGGAGTGTTTACCCCCAAAGGATGACCTCAATGACAAGACACAGCTTACGGGACGACTTGAACAGTTGGCGTGAGCGTCATGGCGTCCGTGATCAAGCATTTCGCGAGCTTCTGGAATTGGTTTTCAACCACCCATCTGGCTTTGCACAGGAATCCTTTACAGATGCAGCCGCCGCTGGACCGTGCATTTCTCCGAACGTTTTCAATGACCAATTTAGCTTTGCACAGGAATCTTGTACAAATGCAGCCGCCACCGAGCTCTCGACAACCTTCATACTGGAAGGCAGCTGGGAATCGCTAACTTCTACAGATCTTGACTCATGGGCATCGTTTCCGGAATGGCCGCAGTGCGCTCAGCTTACGCCAACAGCTCATATAGACCCTGATGTATACAACGAAAGCAGTGCATCTCTGCTTCCATGCAACCCGCCAGACTGTGCAGCCCTTCCGGGCACGACGGAGTGGCCAACAATATCCATCAAAACCGATGTTGACTTACAACTTGATCCTGACTGCGGTCTTGGATGCACAAGATGCCGCTATAAGAAGCTCAAGGTAAGCTTGCCGGAGCAATGTCGTGTCGTGAGCGTGCTAATATTTCCAGTGTAATTCCTCGGGTGGAATCGCATGCCTCAATTGCACGGGGATACCTATGCAACTTTGCTTTCGCATCAACTTCTTGGACGAGACCATATTCCAGAAGTGTAAGGGAACCGAAAGCAAGATGGCATAATATCCTAACGTAAATCAGGGCAAAGTAAACCCTATGTCGACAGCCTTTGGAACAGCAACCCCGAAAAGACACGCGAGTCATCTGTTCGAGTTGGACACTTTTATGGTGGCCCAACTCTGGCAGTCACCTGCACAACGTTTGAAGCGACCGATCCAGACCACATCAGACTTTGGGCAAAAACTTCTGCCGGATGGCAATTCACTGTGACTGAACCATGGTGCCTGACGGGGCCAACTGATGTTGATCAATACATAAGCGATTGCGTACCTCTCTGCCTGGCCGAAGCGGGACGCAGCTGGAAGGACGACCTGCTCAAGGATTTGAACGCGGGCGGTCTACTTCACTACGTGCTCCATCTTTGGTCCGCGACGGTGTTGCTGATGAGAGGATGGCAAGTCAGCAGAGGTCAATTGATCACAGACAGGTCTGACCCCTTTTACGGTACATCGCCAGCCCCGAGGGTTTTACAGAACCAGCTGGACAAGAAGATCGAAGACTACATTGTGAAACTAGAAGTCGGATTCCTGGACAAGTTGCAGAAAACACTGGGGCGCGGCAACGAAGAGCGACGAAGATTTTTTGTCGCTGTCGTCATTTTCTTGAAAATTATTGAAAAGGACACTTGGAGATTGATGTATTGGGTACACCATGAAGGAGAAGTACGTATGCCTATTGAAACTTTGGACTGCAGCTAAGCTGTGCGCAGGCATATAAGTGGCGACATCCCGACAGTCCTAAAACACTGATCGACCGAAATCTTCTGTGTGCAAACCGCATACTTGCGTCGTTGCATTGCGCGATGACGGTGCCTAACGACCTTCAGCGCAGCATACCACCTGCTTCGCAAGGATACAGCGAGTCGAATGACGAGAGTTTGGATGGTTGTTTCAGCAGACTTGCGTTTAAAGAACGCGAATTTGCTTGCATAGATTGGACGAGCTGCGTAGGGCTGTAGCGACACACGAACCTATCACTCTCTAGGAAAGATAGGCAGAAGCCAGCACCTTGTATCGATGGCTCCGTCCTGTTAATGAGATTACAAATACGCGCGACAGCGTTGGAATGAAGTTCGGCCTCAAAATGCCATGCTGTTGCTTTCGCGAAGAGATGAGATACGAGTAGGATGTCAGCACTAGAGCGCGACCGTGGTGGACGACGCGAGAAGGGCCGCGTGGCTGTTGCTCTTACTCCGAAAATATGCACGAGAACCACTGTGCTGGGTAGCCAAGGCTGATGTCCACCACACTGAGCACGAGTACTCGTTGACCTGCACCTTGCCGATTAGACCTACACCTTGCCGATTAGACCTACACCGTACGGTGGTACACCTTGCCAAATT
>BCKH01000018.1:17625-35299 GCA_001600555.1 Albophoma yamanashiensis | reverse complement strand
CTTGCCGATTAGACCTACACCGTACGGTGGTACACCTTGCCAAATTACCTTGCCCTCCTGCACCTTGCCGATTAGACCTACGCCTTGCCGATTAGCCCTACGCCTTGCCATTACGAGTATTCAGCTTGCCGACGAGTTGCACGGGCCGCCTCAAGGCCTTGACCAGCTCCTAGGCAGGGAGAAAACTCGATGGCCCGTCATCGCACGCACCGATCAAACGCCCCGCGGGCGAAGGTGCAACCAACAGATCGCACAGGTCGCACTGTGTTGCCCGACTGCGTCTTGCGCCAGTTTGGGAGTTCCGAGCCACCGGCAACGGACCGCTCACTGAGACGTGATTATTGTTGCACAAACAGCAGCTCTAGTCTTCTGCCTTTGTCTTAAAGGAAAAGTAGGATTGAATGACAAGTGAGTTCCGTAAACAACGCATTTGGGCAAGACGTCGTATCCTGGTACGTATAAGTTCTAACACAAAGGTTCTGGAGCTCGAGATCTCAACTACACTCAAAAGAATCTTCACAGCTCCTATTCCGCGACTGGTCAATATGTGTGAATACATCTATGTTAGTGCAACCCTCCTCCGCGTTACTCATTCAATGCAGACCTAAACCGGGGCATTATAGAGAAAGCTGGGCTGTGAGCACGATTACCTCCTCGTCGCAGAATGGTGTTCCACATACATCAACACACAGTGCAGATGTCCGCCTACAATCGTCTGTGAGCAATACCTGTGAGTCGCCTATGTCTAATGCAGGCGGAAAGTATTGGGCGTTTGCTGATTAGGACAGTGCTGATGAAATATGCTGTATAGTACCAGGCTTTTTATTTCTTTGCGCTGTGATTTATTGACCACTTGTCACTGACAACCAGCCATTTAGCAGCGTGTCGAGATCTCCAGCAGCCAAGCAATCACCCTTGCGCCAATCTTGTTCGGTTGCCCCGGGTATAGCAGTACGTATAACGGGTTGGCTCAAGTCGAATAAACGCAAGAGGGGCGTGCGTCTTGGGGAGGGAAAGGAGAATGTTGCATGTTCAAGATGAGTGGGCTTCAACCCAATTGCTCTCTCGATACTTTACGCGACACACCTTCAGTGAGATCGAACGGGTCCCGGCACCGAAATGCCTCCAAAGGGGCACCATTCTCAGTTGCGGATAGACACTGCCGTTCAAAACTATGAAACAGGACAGAGGACCTTGACATTTCGGCTGATCAGACAGGGAAAAAAAGGACGTGCTGCTCCAGGAGACAGAGCCAAGCTCGAAACCCAAGCCTACCAGTTGTGCCAAGCATACATGATCGGGAACAGCATAGAGTCAGTCTGAGCCATAACCTACTTCGGCTCCAATGTTTGATTATGGGCGTGTACACTCAAACGCCAGTGGCTGGAACCTTTTTATCCTCTTGTGCCGGGCCGAGATGACAAGGCGGGGGCAGATTGGTAAAGCAGAGCTCAAGAGAGGGGGGACAAGGAGTATCCCAAATATGAAATCCATCCGCTTCGCCTGCGGGAATTTTCAAATGGACCAGATCAAAGTAAGGATGATTAAAAATGTAAGAGGAGCAGTCATTCAGATTCAATAGGGAGTGACCAACCTGAAATTCCACAGATACCCCAGAGGTGATCGTTTCATCGGGTCCTCCGGTGGCTCATGGAGGACACGGCTATTTCCAGTTTTTCGATGAGCTGGACTAGCCTTGGCGTGGAAGGGGTGGACATAACGTAGGCGGTGCAAGGCATGATGGATTCGCGGCTCCTACTTCCCAAGATCAGAGGCCACATACATACATGAATGTATTGTTCGTACTTAGATGTACCCCAAGGCAGTCCCTATAGCACCATGGCTCAGAGAACAGTAATTGAGCCTTTCGCGAGCAACGCTGACCCATATAGCTTGATCTGCGGTCTGATAGACGTCTTCCAGCTTCTTCCGAGTGCCATTACCGCCATGACCTTAATGGGACCCAGTGAAACCCCAATCTTAAGCACTCTATCCCCCTTCTTGGTCTTCAGGGTCATGTGAGACATAAGAAATGGTGCTAAAGGTAAGGCCAACTTGACTCGCTTGGTCTTCCTCTTTTCTTTCGTCTTGTGGACAGCGGGCTTTGGTAGCCCATCAGGATTTTGACGCCAGGTCAAGAAGAGGCTATGCAGGAGCCAGGCAAACGTGTACATCATGATTGATATCTTCGTAATGTGCAGAATCGAGGGATAGGCGCGGACCAGTACTTCAAGCCCCAGGTCAAATTTTTGAAGCAAGGCATCTTTCCAATAGTGAGCTCGATGCAAGAGGTTGTAACCGCAGGACCAGATATCCGCCATAGCTGCTTTTATCGATTTAGAGGCGGAGCATCATTGCTAGCATAGAAGAGACCTGGAGGGTGGTGGATAATACAAATAGTATGAAAGCCACGCTGGTGACCCCAGAGTATCCATTTCTACTATTAGTTCTGACTATATCTCCTCGTGCGGGTCTTCAAACCACCCCATGTTCCCTCTCTGCAGCAGTAGACAGTAAAGCGCTTCTTCGGTTGAGCCTGCAGCTGGTACTATCGGTGTGATACAGCATGCAGTAGAGTTGCCACGCCAGGAATCGACCAATCTCAGACGGGTGGGGGCACGGCAAGATCGCGCGGTGTCAATAGGCCCTGGATGAGTCGGAGCAACAGCGTTCCGAGTATTGACGAGATGAAATGCATCGAGGGTGGCTGGCACAAGCATCAGGTGACCGGACGGGGAAGTTTGGCTCCTGAGACAGTGAGGCGGGCTGTCCAAACCCGAGCTTCTAAGCCTGGGGTATATGAACAGTGACACCGGCAATCGAGGCATCTATGTCTGACGGCTCTGTTTTATTTGTAATCCGCCACCATAAGGCAAAAAGTTCCACGAATAGGGAGTTTGTCATGGCACGCTTCATAACAGTACATGTCGGACACGTACTCTACGGGTACCTTGTATATATGCGGCCATTTGTAGATATCTTCCGCCAGATATGTCCAATAGAGGAGGCCAACGTAACCATCCCTCTTCTCTTCCGGACTCCCTTGAAAGCCTAGACAAAGGGAAGCCAACACTGGCAGACTAGTTGGGTAACGGCAATCATTCAAGAGGCAGCAGCAAAGACGTGGGACCAGACGGTCGTGTGGCGGATGCTTCGCCAACAATGCATTGGAAATACTGAGAGGCACGTTCGCGCATCGACCATTCAATCGATTTGACAACAGGAGCACAACAGGAGCGAGAACGCCGAGCGCAAACAGGGGGGTGCTCATGTGCTCACACAGGGATGCTCACACGGGGGTGGTCACACAGGGGTGGGTGGTCACGCAGGGTGCTCACAGAGGATAATTGCGAGGGTGGGGCTTGACGGGCGACGTTGGCGGGGGACATACGTACTCCGTACAGAACTACGTACGGTTAGTTTCGGGAGACCTGCACCTTGCCAATTGGATACTTACCTTGCCCTCCTGCACCTTGCCGATTAGATCTACACCTTGCCATTATTCATCTTGCAGACGAGTTGCACGCGCGGCCACATGGCCTTGACCAGCTCCTAGGGAGGGAAAAAAGCTCGATGACCCGCCATTACACGCACCGCTGATCCGACGCTCCGCGGGCGGGGGTGAAATCAACAAATCGCACTGCGCGTTGTTGTCCGGCTGTGTCTTGCGCCAGCTTGGGAGCTGCGTGCTTTGTGCCGCCTATGAGCCACCGCCAATGGACCACTCACTGGGATGTGATTATTGTCCACAGCCGCAGACAGCAGCTGTAGCCTGCTGCGTTCGTCCTAAGTTGGATTGAATGAAAATGGCTGACGCAGGGATTGCCTCAAGAGCAGCTTGTAGGAGCTGGGCTCCGATTAGTAGCCCTAAACCGATCCTACCATTGAACGGTAACGAAAACGGCGCTTGTTGGTGGCCAGGCGCGGGAATCTTGGCGAACCTGTGCTCGAGCAGACTCATACCTGCTGCTGATCTAACCCTGGTGCTGGTCGAGGACCTGCTACGAGGATTTCGAGTGGTCTGTCGCCACATGCCCTCGTCTACCTCTTCAGCTTCCCGCATGATATGGGGCAAGAAAGAGATGGAGGAATTTTCAATGCCGGGGGCTGTGTTGCAATGTGTCGAATCCAGGGCGCATGTAGGGAATATTCAACCCTACTTGACAACGGAACTCCGGGTTTGCGACTGCGAAGAGAGGCACAGCATAGGCATCTGTGAGAATTGTAACACTCATCCACGAATACCCATATCGCCTGTTGAAAATATGTACCACTGATGCCTTCCTCTTGGCCGGCGCGAGCCATGTACAAGTTTGCGCCGTCCGCGTGCATCGTTTGCGATTCTACGTTGGATGTCCGTCAGAGTTTCACGCTTTTGTTAGGCTTGTGAGTACACTTCCTTGAAGCCCAATACTATTCGTACCACTCTTCACGCCTTGCACAGATGTGTACCATAAAATTACCCCATGTCCTGCGTCGTCTCCAATTTTCGGACATTCGTAAACCTTCCAAGCTCCTGTGGCAGAACACAGCGCGAAAATCGCGTACCCAACGCAGTAAAACGCCGTACGGAAGGGCCGATCAATTTGGCATCGTGATACTCAAGACCTTCAGCATTAAAACAAGCCCTGCCAACCAACTAAGAATCCCTCGGAATCGACTTCGATTTATCTGATCGCGTTTGGTGGGTTATCCACAAAGACCAGGCTTTCGTGCCGTCCAAACATGCCTTGAAGAGGTCATCGTCAACTGGGCTCAACCTCCAACCGTGGCAACTTACATCAGACAATAGGCCTTATGTGATAGGGTGCAGCTTGCAACGGCTGCGTCATTGCAAAGACGTATAACGCGCTCCTTTTCGATGCCAGACTCTAACAAAGGACGGATTGAAGCCTCAAGGCGGCGTTTGAACCATGCGTTGAAGTAGTGCGCCACCTCCTTTTCGCTGGCGGCTTCGGACCAGGGACTAAAGCAAATGCGAGTCACTTTTTGACTAATATCTACGAAACCAACCTGCGCACGTTGATTTCGTATCTTGTTAGAATCGACCCTCATTGTCCGTCTACGGTTATCCATTGCGGTCAAAATGGCTTTGGCCCAGTCATCGAGTGCAGTCTTCGCCGACGCATCGTGGAAGTACCTTGGAGCCCAGTCGATCTCAACTTGCTCTATATACCCCGTGTGGTCTTTGAGACGCCTGTTACTGTCAGCCAAGCAAAGGCAATGCACTCTAGGTGGCTTACGTGAACGCTTTTTGGTAGAGATGTTCCCATGACTGGATGCTTCCCAGTAATGACCGTATATGAATAAGATCCCATCCGCGTCCGATCGTGTTCCATTCCCTTTCCATATCGAGATTTTCGATGGAGAGGTTCCGTGGGATCCTGAAGCAATGTAAGAATATGAACTGGCTCTCACACACGACTCGCTCACATTGGAGGCTGAATCATGTTGAAGTCAACTCCTTGCACGCGTATATTCTCGTGTAATCTTTCAGCTTGGTAAGATACGAAGCTATGCACGCTTTCGAAGGTGGTCGAGTACTCAGCGACTTGAATGGGCCAAATGCCAGTGCCGGTGCCGAGATCGAGCACGCTCAGGTCCTGACCGCGATCCACGGGGGATGAGAAAAGATTGCCATTACGCGCTTTTAGAAAAAACTTGTGACCCAAGTCCAAGCTGTCTAGTTCTTCCTACCGCGGCGGCGTCAGCATCTGCCTGTGTAAGAGGGATGATTACCATACTTCATCGACAGGAAATGGGTAATTTTCGCGGTCATGCTTCCCGTCGGATTTGCCGAACCAACGTCCGCTCTGAGGGCAACGGTATATCTCATGATTCCCCTCCATGGCACTGTGACCTATTCAAGGACGTGGTACTGTGACAACACCACGGTTTGGGGAGAAGCCCCTTTTTGTGGCCCCTCGCTGGATTTCATCCATCAGCAGCCAATGGTCGCCCCACCCAACCATCTGCATTTGGTGGCCGATGTTTCTCCACCGACCGCCACTAAAATAGCGGACTAATGAAGGGCGATGGTTTGTTACTGTCTGCGCGCCGGACTTTGGGACCGCAGCCATTGAGATGTTTCGTACAAATAAGAGGATGTAAAGGATTTTCAGGAGATCCCGAGCGTAATAGCCATCCCCGGCTGCAGAGTTGCAGACTTAACAGGACGGAACAGGTCTTGTGAGCAGTTATGGGCAGCTAAGGATACGCGCAACAGGAGACCGTACCATACGAACTCGATGGCGGCCATTGCCCGCCGCGACCAATTTGGCTTAACGGTTTGGACTGACCTTACCCCTCTGACGATTGTTTTAACTGGAGGTGTACTGCGTAGTCGATGAGTCATACATCGTGGCTGTGAGGGGTCAGAGCTCAGATCGCCAACTGTTGAATTGCTTTGTACGGAATACAGCCAGCCCACATCAGGGCTGTTTTGTGATTGGTTCCTGGCAGTTATCATCTCTTCATCATTAAATAACGCCGTTGATAGCCGGGACGATAAGGTGCGGCGCGGCGCGGATTAATAAACAAGGTGGCCGTGGCTTTGTATCTCTGTCTGTTCCTCGCGGCATACGTTACGCGGTAGAGCCTGCCAGGGTCCGTTTCCGGGCGCCGACGTTGCCGGCGCAACGCAACACTCGGGAAAACCCAACGCGGGAGGGAGAGGTTCACTGGCAGCAAAGGACACCTGCTGGTCCATCAGCTTCTCCCCTTCGAAGGGAGTTGGACAGTCCGAGCGGACACCCAAGGGGCCATGAAGTTTCAGTCGAGCTGTGCAGCGACTTGGACCTCCGGTTGGCGCCGTGTGGTCTTGTTTCTGGGCCGAATACGATTTTCAAGCCAAGACACTTGAAACGGCGGCGGGAGCGGAGACGGTTGGCACCCCTGGTGAGGCTCTGCAGAGCCCACACACATCTCAAATTGTATGTATGTAATCCCCTCATACAGTGAGTGGTATTCAGGCACAGCATAGTGTGTAAATGCACTGTCCGGGCTCGCTGCACGTGAAGCATTGGGGAACAGCCAGAACTGACTGCACGCAGAGCTCAGGTATGTAAGGGCTACCAGAGTGCCTAACAACGTGGAGGATGGTGTGCATGCACATGTCGCAGGAGTGATCCCAGAGCTAAGTTCGTTTGGCTCAGGAACCCGGAAAGTGGTATAGTCCCGAGGTGAAAGCCATATTACCAGCTTATTCCTAACTTCAAGCCGTCGCACGGGACAGACACCACACTCATGCGCTTCGTTATAGGAAGAACAGCGACTAAAGTACTCTGCCAAGCTTGCGGCGATGGAACGAAATGAGATTTATTAGCTCTTCGGTGGGCTAACTCGCCATTCATGGAACCCCGACGAGGTGATTCCTTCCCCTGGCTTCTCGAATGTCCTCTTGATAGCCGACATGTTGAGACCAGCGGCGAGTGCGAGCTGGAGTCGGATACGGCACCGCGAGGCGTCCAGGAAGCCACCTCCGATGCACGAATTGTTGAGACCATAGTTCTTCCCTCCGACAAAGCCACAGGGAGTACGTCGGCTCCCGAATACAGGAAATGACTTCCCCTGCCCTTCCAAAAATGACTTGACCTGCTCTCCGTCATCGGTACTCCAGCATCCAGCCCCAATGCCTCCAAACACAATACCTTTAGCACCCCGACGCCTCCACGTCCTTGCCCTCGTAAGTGCAGATGCCATTACCAACGTTTGCAAAGAACATTGGCGGCTTCATACAAAGCGTCTCAGATGAATCTCGTTTTTGTTGACCGCTACTAAGTACGGTGGTCGAAGCCCTATTCATGTACATTTTGCGGTTACCCAATCTATTAAACCAAGTCTAGGCAAAGAGCACCTCGCCGGCAGGCGTGTCATAAGGCAGCGCGGATTGATACGCCGAGTCTTTTCCAGCCAGCTAGACAGTTGCCGATTTACGACTGACTCGCGTCCCACTAATTGCTACGGTCAAACGAAATGGAGGCCCTGCCCCAGAGTTTGCCGCAGACCCGGACTCGTCGACCCGCAACAGCTTTGAACGGCAAGAACACGCCCGCCGATCCTCTTCGGATAGCGCGCTACTGCTTAGTGGTTTGCTGTAAACCCGTTCGCCTCGCTAGCTTTGTTTTCTCATCTCCTCTACGCATGAAGTGCGGTTGTTAGGAGCGTTCACCGTGCGTACCCCGGTCTAAGAGCGTCAAGCACGGACGCCCGATGGTGCAGGAGATTCGTGGTGGTTGAGGAGCATTGGCCTACGGAATAGAACGGTGTAATGATGGAGGGGCGTGTAAAAACAAGACTCTTCCATCGATCCTCAGCCCATCCACGCTGGCCCAACACCAACCTGGCCCAACACCAACCTGGCCCACCCATCTCTCGCATCTCATCGTGCAATTGCTTAACCCAAGGAATTGCCTATCTCTATGTGAGCCGAACTTTATCTGGCTGTTTAGTCGACTTATTTTACGAGCTAACAATCTTACAGTCTCCGGAACCAACGCCCACCTGTTGCCAAGCCGGCAATATGAATGTCAACTGGACAAGTCCCAGTTGGTCGCTCCATGAACGACACGTCGCGGGCAACATGTAAGCGAGGGGTGGGTCTAATGGGGCACAGTGTGGGCCTAGTCGGGGGAGGGACGATTGGCAGCCTTGACCTTCAAGGCAACAAGGCACAGCGCGTGTCGTCGTAACATGGGAGCCAGCCAAGCCCTGCTCGGTGCGGCTCCGCCATCAGCTGCAGAGCTTCTCGCGCCCGGGGGACAGGCGGAACGCTTCAAGTGGACAGACAAGTGCCATTTGCTAGACAGTTTAGGGTTATTCCAATTGTCACTTCCTCATTTATCTGTTCCCAGGCTACAACTACGTCGGCCATTTCGGTACACAAAGAATGCCTTTGTTACGGCACTCTTGGAGACACTCCCGCGGATTATCACGCTTGCGCTTGGATACTTCGATTCCTGAACAAGGGTTGTCTGATAGCTCTGGTAGGCCGACGATCGCAGCCGTGCTGCATGCGAGTGATGCACAGAGCCGCAATCATGCACTGGCAACCAGCCAGCCTACCAATCCGACCAAACGGACCCGGCGCGCAGCTGCTCCGAGGCGAAACCTGCATCTCAGCCTGTCTCAGCGGTTCTATGGCTTCCACTCGGACTCGGCTGGGGACGCTGATAGTGTGTTAACGCTTAAAATACTCACGCCCTTCCTTGCGCCTGGCGAGCCTGAAATGACGTCGAAGTCCGTATTGTGGGACGATTGCACTTGGTGTCGTGGTTGTCTTAAGGTGAACATTCACGACGTTGCCCCCGTCACGGCGTTTGAAGCTATCCATGATCGATCTCGAACGACCGAACGCCAGGTATATACCCGAGTTCAGCGAGCTTCCAGCCCTTGGCGAGCACTAGAGCCACGATCCGCTCACATTTCTCATAGCGGCTCATAGCAGCACAGCCGTCAACATGCTTCCAAATGTTGTCATACTTGCCTTAGGCGGCACGATTGCGGGCGTGGGTGCGAAGCGCTCGGACACTAGCAAATACACGCCAGGCAAACTGGCGATTGAGTCGATTGCAAACGAGATCCCAGAACTCTCTGAACAAGCAAATATTACCTTCAAGCAATTACACAATAAGGGCAGCCCGGATCTTACCTTTGCCGATCTTATTGAGCTCGCGCGGGAAGTGCACGAGGCGGACAAAAATGGCGCTATTGGAGTCGTTATCCCCGTGGGCACGGATAACTTGGAAGAAGTAGCCTTTTTTCTCCAATGTGTTGTCGAATCCTACCTTAATATAGCCCTCGTTGGTGCTACACGCCCTGACACCGCCGAGGGCCGCGACGGACGTCACAACCTGTTATGTAGCGTCAACTTGGTCGTTGATCGGCATGCACGGAGAAGAGGAGTTATGATTGTTCACAATGACTCCATATTCTCAGCGTGGGATGCGGTGAAATTGCACGCCAACTCCACCAACGCCTTTGGATCAGGAAAGCGAGGCGACCTAGGGTGTTTCTTAAATTCTCGGCCGCACTTTTATCGCACAGCTTGCCGTGCAATGAACGAACGCAAATTCGACTTCAATAAGCTCTTCGGGCAGGTCAGAATGAGCCCGAAAGTGATGATCTTATATGGCCACATGGACGCATCGCCGGAACTGATCGAAGCAGCGGTAAACGCGGGCGTCGATGGCCTAATTCTCGCCGGTATGGGGGCTGGGAGCTGGCCCACAAAGGGTGGAGAGGCTATAAAGCACATCAATCGACGAAGAACGAAGAAAATAATATTCATAGCGAGTCGCCAGCCTGAGGGATACGTCGAAGACAACATATTCGGTTTAAGTAGGGACTGCATTGCGGGTGGTTCCTTAGATCCCAAGCGATCCTGCATTCTTCTCAACCTCTGCATATACGCAGGGTACGGCCAACGAAGCACCGAAAAGGTATTTGATCCAGAGCATATTGGACGTGGGCCAGATTGTGCAGAGATTTGCACATGTTCGAGAAAGGAAGGGTATGTATCTCGTGTGAAGTCTCGTCTTTGAAGTTGCGCAGTTAAACAGCTAGTCGCGAAAGGATTTAAGCAGTATCTCCTCCAGTCTTGAACCTCTGGAGAGTTGACATTTGCCAGACTCCTACTGTCGGGTCTGTCAGCATGGACGGCGGGGATCGGAAGGGGAAGCGAGCTGGTACTAGATTGTGTGGGTTTTATCCTCTCTTTGGAATAGAGCATGATGAAGGCTCTTCTAACTCTTCGACCCAGCCACTAGCTCTATTGAGTCAACGTTTGTCAGCCCACTTCATGCCTTCGACTTGAGCTCTATGTCCTCTGCTTACCGCAATCACTTCACCGCCTTTACCAGGCAATTCGATAATCAAGCAATTGCAAGTTATGGATGTTGCTTGTGTTAGATGCTCACAGGGCCTTCTTGACGATTTCTAATAGAGAACGGTTGCCTAGGGGAAAAACGTCCCAAACCGTGCCTTGCCAAGTCTCGCCGGGCTTTCACGCCCATTTAATAGTGCGGTTTAGGCATAGATTCTCCATATTTGCATTTTATATCTTTGTCCCTGCCGTTCTTCAAAGGTTTTGTATCATCATGTTTTGTTTTGGTCTGACGGCACTGATCACAAGCCTTGGTTAGTTGCTCACCGGTTTGACAGAAACTGTGGGCCGGGGAAAGCGAATCTGAGATGCTCTAGGATTTTGCTTCTTCTTCTTCGCCGCAGGTGGTAGAGACTCCAGCGCATATGCAGCCGCCGAGGTTGGTTGAGGGTTATCGCCAGCTATAACCAAGCCTTGCGGTGCCGTGAAGCTTCGCCTGCTGAAAGGTGGATATGATCGCTGGGGATGAGCATGATGAGGCAGAGAATGCGGAAGTGAACCGAGCTGTGGAAGCCGGCAATGAGCGTGGGCAGCAGTTTCTATCGGGGGTTCCTTGATCAATGCTGATGGCGAATAATGTGGGCGGCGAATATATGGCTGAAGACTGCTGCCTACGGCCGCCTTCCCAAGCCATCGTGGAGGATATTCATAATGGAAAGAGATTGTTTCATCATGCGGAGAGCGTATGGCGGAAAGCTGACATCGTGCATTTGAGTTCCGGCCGATATAGAGCCGCAAACTACGCAATATGTCGCGGAGACAATGGCATCTCCCACCGAATACGATGAACATTGAGCTCGACCACGAGAGACCTATGTCATTCGGCTCGCCGGACAAACTTCTTTATTAGTACATTGAAAATGTACTGAAAGTTTTCTCTGTTATTATAGACGCATCGTACTTCGCTCCGGTCATCTGGCATGGCTGGAAGGCGTACTCCATAAGCCAAGGTACAGACCTGCCTAGCGTACATTGCAAGCGACGTTTTATTAGCTTTTCTTCCAGTCTGTTTATGACAGATTTGCACGGAGAGAGCCGGTAGTGACGAAGAAGTTGACATAGGCTCTAATCGTGTCATTGACAGGTCTAATAGCGTCGCACAGGTTGTCGTGGCTGCTGTTATTATCGTATGATTGGTGTCCGGCCCATTCCGTAGGAAGAACATGTTTGAGGCGCCGTGGAGGTTGGATGGGCCGAGATACTAGTCTCGATTCCAATGTCTCTAATTGGAGACGCTCCTGCCATTCTCACACTATGGGTAAAGAGTAGATGAAGGAAGTAGGGCGAAGGGGAAACGGAGCGGCCAGGAGTGGCGCGAGTGGCTAGCCTGGGATTGCGCCATCGACGATATCCACAATCTGCCTCATCTGCCTCAAAATGAGTCGTGGCTGTATCGTGACACTACCCGCTGCAGATGGAGGGAAATTGACTATTCCGTAGTATCGGGCGTTACTGTATGTATTACAGCACACACTTGACTTCCATTTGCTCATAATTACAAACGAACGATGTTCAGGTAGGGACATATAACTATGTACACATAACCTGCGACAATGCCGCCGGTGACCCTTGGATCCGCAAACCCCGCCATATTAAATTCAACACCATTCCCGTAGCCGATCTTCTACATTCGCTATCTTACGTTGTTTCTCGACAACCGTAGACTCAATATCTGATCCCTTGTAGAGATGGAAGTAATTACACCGGAATATTCCTACCGAGGGCAGCTGGTTCGAACGGCGTGGTCACCTCAGGTTGCTGTGACTGAAGTACTATTTTCTGTCAGAATTTCTCGTTGGATTTTCCATGGAGTGCGAGCAATAAACATAGACAGTCATTTGTGGGACTGGCCCGAAACAGAAAGCCTGCTATGGGTTTTCGATGATGGACAGAGTCTCAAATTGTGGCAGGGACTCCAACAGCGTCCCCGCATTGCCGAAGGGGAACGACGCTGCGAGGTAGAAGCCGTAATCGGTGATTATCAGTCCACGGCTGGTAATATTTATATTGGGGTAAAATGGCGAGGCTATTATTGCCCTACATGGGAGCTCGAACACGAGCTTGTGCAGTATGGTTACATTCTCGAACAGGACATTTAAGGAAGAGCGTGAGCAAAACACCAAAGACACAAACCGCATATATTTCCGTTGGAGTTATGGCATATGGACTAGATCTACGACAGCGGATGAGGAAGTTTGGAATACTCGAAGAGAAGTACATACTGTACTCACGTCGTCTCTTACGTGCCGATGATGAGAGTGGCCAGATTGTGAAGCATTCTACTGGACATAGTCCACTTTTGGACGTCTATAAATCGCAACAATCGCCTCAACCTTACTCGCCATCATCAATATAAGCTTAGGCGATACTTGCTCGTTGATATGCTTTGTTCAGCCCATTCCGCCCCGACGATGTACAACTGAGTCACAGAATGCTCTCCAGATGTCTCTGTATACTGGAACATACGCCGAGAGTATAGAAAAGGGACTGTATTTGGGGACCAGGCCTGGGAATCGGAAAAACACACCCTCTCCACGCGAGCCTGGCCCTATCCCGAGGCGGGTACGGAACTGGTGAGCCGATTCTTGGAAGATGTGTCCTGGAGGTTTGCGGAGCTCTCCGGTTGGATCATCATGTTGTTACGGGCGCGACTTGGTTCCCCGCGCGGCCGAAAGATGGATCCCTTATAGTGCTTGGTTGCTGCAATTGCAATTCAATGGCTTATCCTTTTGCCCCGAGGCGCAACGGTACGACGGTCCATTACACAAGTTTAATTCGATTTTTTACCGTAGCCCGCGAGGGGTCATGTTTACCTCGATATGTCATGAGCTCCTTTCACTATGCCTGATATGTCTGTCAGCCGTCTCTGCTAGCTAAGCACCTTCGATAAGGGAATTTTGGCTGTGAAGTGTAGCTTAATACGATATAGCAGCGGGTCCCCAGGTTCAAGAGAAGTAGGCTCTTCCGTTTCCGTACCCACCTCTACTAGTTACGTTGGCATCGCGTCCCACGCGGGACTGCAGCCACCATGATGTCCCGAAGCCTTCGCCTGGGGCTATGCAAGGACTAGGAGATGCAGAAAAGCCATCGTAGCTACATGGAATATTCGCCTAACGTATGGCTTTGTGGATATACAACGCTGGTCCGTGGAAGCTTCACGTATTTAGCACTTAAGGTGACGACTACAGCAGAGCGAATGGCAAAAATGCTCTGGAAAGGGAATGCTGAGTAGATAGCCATGTCGTGGAAATGTGTCCATACACCAGAGCAGAAACGCGTGGAAAGATTATATTCCCCATATTTGTATGTATGCAAATACCGTACTTTGTCGTCTCGTTGCACAAATGGCGGTGGCTGCAGAAGAAGACAAAGTTTGCATTAGCCTGTTGTGTAAGACGAAAGATGGGTAACTACTATAAGCAGCGAGAACTGACCATGCTCATGGGCTTTTCCAGCCATATCCAACATTCTAGCTACGTTTTCTAGGAATGATAGTTTCGCCCAGATAAACGTCAGTTGACGTATTGCCGGGAGCGTCATCCAAGGGGGACATTGATTCCATCCAGCTCTGTATGACGGACGCATCGTAATCGATAGAGTTATCTGGCACTGGACTTAGCTTTGGTGGTGAAGGAGGCTGGCGAAGATTTGGTCGTCGTCGTTGCCGCCTGATACATATCGGTACTGGATTGGGCTTCTGTCGTAACATAGTGTAGTAGGAATGAATAAGGTTTTCTACCGAACTTGGCGTTAGGCTTGGTACTCTAAGATGGCAAGAGCCCCCTTGTTATGTAAGGGAATTCAATAGGTAACTCAAGCCAGTCTTAACAGGATTGTGAACCGGTATAACTTAAACAAAGCCAAATATGCATTACAAGCTATTCTGACTCCAGTCCATATAGCCCACATCTGTCAGAGGATGCTGTTTTGTCGTCACCATTCACGTACATCTACCAAAAGTCAACTATAGGCCTTCTATAAAGATTGATAGAATACGTGCATACCATACTGTACTGTACAGTACATACATACAGGACATCGAATAAAATTTTATTAGCAGATAAAAGCGGTGGGTGCCAGGTTATCTAGCTTGCGATTCCACAATAGTCATGATGTTGCTATTTAGAACTTCTTTTTATGTTGCACTGGCTGAAGCTAGAGCATACGCTATTTCTAATACTGGTCTTTGGAAAGTCGCATGTGGTGATATCATATGGCCGTGCTGGAGACGGCGGCAGCTTGAAAGTGACTCGGCGCTTCCTGACTCCTCCGCTGCTGCTCATTTGCTGGCCCCTCCCCTCAAGCGCTGCTTTGACTGGCTCCCACTTTGGCTTTACCTGCTTTAGCTTTCGCGTCCCAATGGGTTCATCACTCAGAATGTAGTCAAAGAAATCTTCCATGTCTCTGTCGAAGCCGTCGTCAAGAGCTTTGGCGCATCAGTTCGTCAGCACCCATCTGCACGAGACGTTGCGCAAGGGTTCAATGGTCCTACCGCTTTTGTCTACTTCGTTCTCGAGACTGTTGTCGCCACGAGTAGTCGTATCAGCGCCGTGTGCCATCCTTTCTGTCCCTAACGCCTGCCCCGCATGCGCAAGTCCAGGATAGTTATACAAATTTCCCCAGTTTGAGCAAGCTAAGGTGCACAAAAGCACAAACAGACGCGAATCCATAGCCCCATGATCAAATATACTGTCCATTAGTTCCATAGAGTCCTTCTACTGTATGTATCACCGTTTGCCGTAGTATACAACTAGGCACTGCGAGAGAGATGCTCATGGCCAGATGCTGATGGGCAAGTTGTGGACCAAGACTTGCAAGCCTTGTGCGGTCACGGCCGCTCCGTGCCGAGGATGCCGGAGAATCGTCTACCTGTCATGGAAAAAAAACGTCACCAACCGACTGCGGTGATCCATTCGTACGGAGAAACAGAAGTTGCACCGAGCGGGGCCCGCTCACTATATAGAGGGAATCGTACCCAGGGCAGCTAGGTGCCGCCTCATCGATTATCTACAACCAAACAGGTCTCCCTTACAATTTAAGAACGTTTTCTCAGATCCTTACAACATGGGCTCTCCTGAGCAGCTATCCATCGGCATGCTTGACGTCGAAGCGCGCACTGCGGGAGATTCAGGTGACTTTCTTCTAACTTCAACACATGTCGAGCTCACATCACTGACCTGCGCCTAGATAGCGACTGGCGAAGCACAGAAAGTGACAGCACAGGAAGTCTGCGAGCTTTCGTGGTTCGCGACGATGAGGATCCTGAGGAGCCACTACAAACGCCGCGCACGCGGACGCCAACCTTGATCGACGATTCTGGCGAAGGACTGTCATGTGAGGAGAAGGGGATGCTAGAACATAAATGTGGTAAGCGCCAGCGACGACGGTCTGCGTCAGAGAGAGCTGTCGATTGTAGCAAGGCCTTGTTCGATGCAATTGCTGGCACTTCGCATTCGTATTGTGGAGCAAGCTTCCGCTCGCCTCGGCGCTTCAACCAATTCGCGGAGTATCTAGAGGATGCGGTCCCTGCCGTTGACGACTTCACGCGTAGTCTGAGAATGCTGAGGAGCGAGATGGGCTTGTGGGCTGGGGTGCGGAGGCAGCATCATGCCAAGCCCGATTGCCACCAGGAGGAAAGTCGCAATGCCCGCTCGGAAGGGCGCCACGGCACTCGAGACTCGAGGTCCACGGGCAGGGAGGACTTGGGATGTAAATGCTTCGGGGCMTTAGCCGATGAGCATATGCAAAAACAGCAGGCGAACGGAGACACAGATTCGGACCAGCCATTTGTTCGGCGCAGGTCCAGGACGAGACGGGGGAGGCCCCGAAGCTAGAGGTGGTATTATTAAACCCAGCGAACATCAATTGAATACTAAGTCTATGTCTACGTTGCATCCTCCAACTCTGAATCGACATAAAACAGCACCATGTACGACCCATGCCGCGCATTCGGCTTCTGGCGACAAACGTGGTAGGGTAGGGTCATGTTCCCGACTATTCGCATTCGGCATAGTATTAGTCGTTCAAAATCCACGAACGGCTTATTTCCTTGCCGATAGCAAGTTACGGTGGAGCGCGTAAATGCCTATAGTAGTCCTTGTGCGGCTCATAAAGTCAGTCAGGCGTATTCACCTCGTGCTCTCATGTCGGTCTCCATGAACCTACCCTGCACCTCCTACTCATCTATCACGCCCACGGTTTCAATCCGAACTATTGCTGCCTCCCTAGTACCCTCATACACATGGAGGTAGTCTGACTATGCGTGTAGCCCGTTTTGGTCCTAGATTCTGCAGCATTTGTTACAGTATTCATGCGCCCTCCTCTTGTTCAGCTCAGGACCCCGACACCTAGCATTGTATCTCCCCGTACCTGCATCAGCTTATTCTCCTGCTACGACATTTTGCTCTCCTGACACGTCTATGCTTCATTCTGATCTCAGTTTCTTACCGCGCCGACTTCTTCGCGCCGACTTCTTCACGCCGACTTCTTGGACGTCCCGATATGGAGTGCTTCGGTCGGGTTGGTGGCCATCGCAGGGCGTCCCTCCAACACCGGTACACAGGACATGGTCACCGAGTATTCATTGACTTGACAAGCCCTAATCCCGACAAACCCCTGGGGATCATTGACCCTACAATCGATGAGGGAGTTCGAGTTCGAGACGGAGCCAGACGGGCTGGCGACATGAGACAAGACCCGGGCGTGGGCATCCTCACTGCCCAACAGGGTACCGAGGAGCAGGAGCTCTCCGGTTTCTACTGCGCAGCGTGTAACGGCTCAGTTGGTCCCCGA
>BCKH01000017.1:71639-126603 GCA_001600555.1 Albophoma yamanashiensis | reverse complement strand
GCGCCTCGGGGCTGGCGTCGCCTCTACTTGGGCATTTGGCGAAAAACCGTGGAGCCTAGACATGCACGGCATGGTATGACGGCGGGAAATGAAGAGAGCAGGAGGCATGTTCATCTCGGAGCGAAGCCACCCACGCTGTACTGCGCGGGCCTCTTGCCTAACCGTAACCGACCTACGTGATCGTCCGTCGCCTGATCGTGCAACGACGCCAGGGCGAGTGAATTGGCACATCTTGCGTTACCATGTATCCCCTACCATCGCCCCCGGAACAAATCTCCCTACCACCTTACGCCCTCACGAGAGGCGGTCGGGTCTGGGTGCACGCTCGAGTCTCATTCCTCGGCCTGGCGGCGTGGCCGTCAGCATGTGCCGACGGAGGGACGCTGTCAACTTACCGCCGAGTCCGGGAGGGAGGTCAGGGTCTCCGACTTGGGCACCTCGTCCCGCCAGGCGGGGGTCGCGCGGAGGGCCTGGCGATAACGGAGCGCGCACGCCTTCATGTGGTCGACGGCCTGCGTCAGGTTAGGTCACGGCCGGACTGACGACGGACAAGCCTACGTAGGGACGACGAACCTCGTGGAGAGCCTTGAGCGCGTCGTCATTATCGTAGGAAGCGTCGGCAGCCGCGGCGTCGGCGGCGCGACGAGCCTGGACGAGATCTCGGCCGAGGGCGAGGGTGGCCTCGCCGACGACGTCGACGGTGACCTGCAGGGGTCAGCTTCAAGACAGACGCCGAGACCGTAGCGGCGCCACCTACCGGGGTGCAGCCGCGTCCAGAGTACTCGCACCACAGGCACTCGCGGCTTTGGCACTCGGCCGGGTTCGTGCCTCCGCAGGGTCAGCGTGAAGGTCAGAGCTCGCACGGCTACGGATCTCACCTAACACGCAGCAGACGTGGCCGTAGTTGCCGCTGCCGTGGTGCCAGGAGCAAGCCCGGCAGGGGGCCTCGGACTCGACGTAGACGTCGTCAGGGAGGTATATAGGTTTCATCGTTACGGCGCGAGACCTGGCAGATATTAGCTAGGTCGGGGGACGAGGCAGGTGGAGCAGGCGAGCGAGGGACGCGTACCGGGCAGAGGTTTTGGCGGCGGCGGCGGTGGTGGTGGTGATGGCGATGATGACGATGATGGTGAAAGAGGAGGGAAGGAGTAAGGGCAAAGCGAGGAGTGAGGAAAGAGCCTTGCAAACGGGGGGTGGCGGTGAAAATACAAGTGGCTGCGGGCCCGAGGGGCAAGGCACGAGGCGATGCTGTTGGAAAGATCGGACGAGGGCGGCCGAGGCTGGTAGCCGTCAGCTCGATTCACTGCCCCTCTACGGCGGGAAGCGCCCGCCGAGGACGAGGATGGGACGGGGACAGGAGATCACGCGGCGCCAAAGGGTTCGATTTGCAACTGCCTCGAATGCCTGACTCTCAAGCGATATTTCCCCTTCCGCCGCGCAAGAACCGAGAAGCCGGAAGGAGAACCAAGAACAGAACCCGCCCGCCGCCGTCCACGAGACGACGGCAACACCGTGTCGAGCCTCATCCTCCCTGCCGGCCGTGCACGAAAGTGCCATCATCGGCCTTGGCCTTGGCTGGTTTCGGGCTGGTTCGCCGCCGCCCATCGCTCACGGGCCCTGTCCGCTTGGCTCTGGGAGAGGACGACGGCGAAGGTTGGATTTCGCGAACCGGGCCGGTGTAGGAACTCGTCGTCGAAGGTTTCGCGGCTAAAGGGAGGGGGGTAGCAGTGCATGAGGCGCGGAGTGTCCTCGTAGTTGATGAAATCGGGGACGCCCTCGGCGACGACCTGACCGGAGTTCCGTCCGGCGAACGCTTGCCCCTGGCGCAGAGCGTCGTCCTCCGAAGACGTAGCGTAGCCACGGTGGTAAACCCACTCGCAGGGGGCCCGGCCGTGCCAGACGCAGTTCGCGCAAGCGCCTGCCCTGACGTTGTCGAAGGAGACACACTCGTGGAAGGGGTACATGCAGTGCTCGCGGGCGGCGGTCGCCGTGGACGTCCAGGCGCTGCTGCAGCCTCTGCAGAAGGCATGGTTCCGCCGGCCAAGCGACGCGATGACAAAGGCCGTGACGCGATCGCTACGGCGCGACAGCTGGTCGAAGAAGAGGCCTCGAGGGTGGGCAAGCTCGGCGGGGATGCCGACGGGGCGCCTGTAGGCATTTGTAGTGTTGCGCATGGCTTCGAAGAGCTCGGGGACGCCGAACGTGTCGATGAAGAAGGTTACGGGCGCGAGGCCGCGAGCCTCAGCACGCTGTCGGATGTAGAGGGGCGTCTCCTCAGCGAACTCGTCCCGGAAGGAGACCTCGACGAAGATGGCCAGTCCGAGGTGGCCAATGTTCCTCCCGCCGAGGGCCCACGTCTGGATGCAGGAATGCGTCTGCCGACGGGGGCCAGGTCAGAAGGGAGAGCGACTCAAGGTCATGTTCAGTGCTGACGCACCACCAAATATCTGTGATCTCGGATCATCAGCTCGCGGCTGGGATAACGCCGGGAGAGGGTCTGCGGCCTGGCGAGTTCCTCCGCCGGGACCAAGCGAGACATGGCGAGGCGGCAGTCGGGCAAATCCTCGCGGTCGACGGACCGCACGAGCTCAGAAGAGACGGAGGAGCCGGTCGGCATGGCTGCGGCTGCGGGTGGAGGAGACTTGGCTGAGGGTAGAGCCCGACGACGGGCGGAGAGAGGAGGAGCGGGGTGAGGTGGCAAGGACGAGAACTCGCAAGACTCGGGGCCGGCGGAGGGCACCATGGAGTTTGGAAGCTTCGTGCTGCAGAAGGTGGGCGGTTGGAAGAGCCGCGCTGGGTGATGGGGAGCGGCGGGTGTTTGCACGTTGGGCGCACCGCGAGCGGCAGGCGGTTGAAGCTTTGACTCGGGATGGAAAACGGCCCGAGGAGCTGGGGTGAAGCATCGAACCGCCCCACGCCAAGCGGGAGCGAGAGTGAACTTCAGAGTGGCTCGAGTCGGCCTACGCTCACGGGGCGGTCAGCGAGGCGGCCGTGACAAACGCCGCCTTCGACTCGGCGGGACCTTGCTCTGGGCTCTCTTCGAGCCCTTTCTTCGAGCCCTTCCTCCCGCACAGATTCACAGCCTCCCTCCTCGCGCAACCGGCCGCCCGATAAAGCCGTTAACGATTCAAGGTCCGGGCACAAGCACGCTGTTGAACGCAAACACAACCCTTCCACAACAATCGACCCCTTCCCAAGCCACCTGCCGCGCTGTTGGCGGAGATCGGATCAGACGCTCCCAAGAGCGTGGATGCCCTGCCAAGAGCCAAAAGGTGCCGACCCTCAACCGTCTGTGGCCCAGAGGGAGCATGCCGCCGACGACCAACAGGGACTCGCGCGGACACGCAACATCTCGACGAGCGCCAACGCCCTGCCGGCGTGCGCAGACGGCCCTCGGCCTCGCCCACTCGAGCAAATCATAACCAGAGGCGACTCGACGACCGCCCGCCGACCTGCGCCCGCCGTATCGACCAGCCCGTCGGGGAAGGGCCAGGAAGACGAAGCCGAGGTCGCCCGCAAGCTCTCGCGAATCGGCAGGGCCGACAGACGTGCCGTCCGGACAAGGGTGCCTAGGAGGGTACGCCGAGACGAGGAGAAGACTGACGAGAGCCCGAGAGACGATGTGGAATTTTCTGCGCGGGATGCTTGGGGCGCCACGGTCGACGCCGCCCCAGGAGGAGCCGGAGGCGTCGACGACGAGCCCGGCGCCCAAGAGGGAGGAGGAGGACGACAAGACAGCGCCGAGAGCGCAGAGACAGTCGCCAAGCCAGGGGGCCGCAGCAGCGGCCGAGCGAGGTGGCTTGCCTCGGGCGAGACGGGTCGAGGGTGAGGTCCCCGCGCCTCATCGCGGAGACGCGTGGGATCATGTTTGGGGTGAGATGGGCGTGGAGGCCAGGATGATGACTCGCATACCCATGGAGGTGATGAGTTTGGTAAAGCCCGATGAGCAACACGCGGGGTTGCCCGACTCGGTGCCCTTGTCGCCTTACAGCGGGACATACGTGTCTGCCGCCGTGCGGGGTCTCGTCCCCCAGAGCGCCTGGGATGAGACGGAGCGGAGGATCCAAGACGACGCGCGGGCGAGGGACCCTCGTGCGGGACTGCACGCGAGGGCGGAACGCGCCGCGAGGCGGGCGAACCGAGGGGGTTAAGGCGGAGGGCGGATTGGCTGCCCAGGGTGGTCGAGAGCGGAGGGCGAGGAGGGAAGACGACGGGGTGGGCGACGGTGGCGATTGAGGCAGTAGGGCGGGGGGATGGGTCGGGGAGTCAATCGCGAATGTGCGTTGCTAAATGGTCTCGTCTCGCCGCTTGCGTTGCCGTGTCTTGTGTTGCGCGCCTGGCGGCCCTGATGCAGGCCCCTACCCTGGAGCGTCGGCGCCGGCGACAGAGCGCAGGCGTGCGCGCCGTGGGGCTCGAAAGGGACGGTCCAACGGTGCGCACGAGGCCGAATGTCACGGCATCACGTTTCACGTTGAACACATGGCATCGCGGACGTGGGGACACTGGACTATTTTAGCGCGAAGGCGCGCGCCGACCCGGTAGCCTAACCCTTCGCGGGCCTACGATCTGCCTACCTACCTAATTAAGGAATCGCAGGAGAGGAAGCTAACACCCGATTGGTCGCGCCGCCACCTTCCCTGCTCCTTCAGCTTCTGCGACAGCGGTACGCCCGCCGCCAGGGGACGAGACCGCCTCGGCAGCCCGGCCGCAGCGGTTGTCGTCGTAGATGTGGCGTCCCCCGTGGCCGTGTGCCACGGCGGCGCGAGGCGACAGGGAGCCCGGCACGGAATCCATCGTCGCTGAGTGCCTCTGACGACCGAACCGACTTGCGCGCGCGACCAAACGCGCCCCCTTCCTCGAGGTCCGCGGTGTGGGCGCCGCGCCTCTTCTGGGCGGACCTGCGCCCTCCGTCGTCGAAACCTGCGACAATCCGAGGCAGCCAGCGGCCCTGTCGCCGACGCTCGATCTCGAAGGTGCGGTCGGCGATGGTGTGTTCTCGCTCGGCCTCGCGCGCGGCCATGACCTCTGCCTCTTCGGCCTGGCTCGCGGACGTGCCGTCGATGGGTGCTTGCCGGCATCGTCGGCACCCGCGACCCCGCGAGGGCAACTCGGCATCGGAATCGGACTCGTCCATCGTCGCCGGCTCGAGGGAGTCTGGCGGAGAAGGCAGAGGTGTCTGGCGTTGGCAAGCGTGCGGGAGGTTGAGCGGGCGCTCGGCGGCGGGACAGGACCGAGAGGCCTGGCTGTGCAGCCAGCAGCCGATGGGAGCTGGCGATGTGAGCGGCAGCTACGGCGGATCGACGATGGCCCCGTCGTCGCGAGCCTCGGCCGCGGAACAGGGAAGGCAGCCGGCGTCGCTCGAGTGGCCAGGCGCGGCTCTGTGGGCGAGGCGACTCCGTACGCCGTTGCTGATGTTCATCGCGCGCAACGGCCGGCAGCGGCGAGGAGGCTCGCGCGCAACTGCGGCGGAGGGGGGCGCGCACGTGGCCTCGGTGGAGGGAGGCTCGGCGCGTGCGCAGGCCGTTGCAGTGAATTCCGCTGCCACCGGCAAGCGGGCGGGCGGCCAGGCCTGCCTGCATCGTGCGGCCCTGCTGTGGGGCCCTCGAGCAAACGACCTCAGCATCAGCCCTTGACGACCTCGCCCTCCACCGACGGTCCTTTCAACAGCCGCCCTCGAGGCATCCGACGCCATCCCCAGCGAGCCCTGCGCTCGCCGAGGCACCGATTCCCTGCCCTCGCGCCGCTTGGAGCGCGCCGCTGACACCCTGCCTTGGCCGAGGCCAGCGGCCGACGAAGCCCACGGCGCGGTTAGGCTGTCGGCCAGCCCGTGTCGAGCGTGCGGTCCGTTTGCCAGGGGCGTCGCGTCGTCGCGCGGCGGCACGGCCTGTATCGACCGCCGGCGGCTGCGCTGGGCAAGGCGTCGGTCGGCTGGATTGCCCGGAGCTCGTGCAGGCACAGGAGCTGCATCTACGTGGTCAGGGACCATCGCCGCTCGCCGGACCACCGCCGCCATCACACAGGGTCAATGCCCACGAGACGTCGAAGGCGAGCACCGGCACCCAAGTCGCGCGAGCGGGAAGCCCCCCTCGAGGAGGAGACTTGGTACCCCATCAAGGACATCCACGATGAGAGATGGACTGGGACGATAACGTCGTCACTGGAGAAGCCTACTCTCCGACCCGTGTGGCCGTAGGTCCACGCATGCCGCCCGTCGTCGCCTTCATGGCTACCAAGCTAACGCGAGTCTGGCGCAGGGCAGCGAGGTAACAGAGGTGGCCTTACCAGCCTGGGAGGCGATAAAGTCGGCTCGCGACAAGGCCACGAACCTCGCGGCGACACACGCCGGGGTCGAGGACAGCCAGGACAGCCAACCGCCTCAAACTGCGAACCGGAGACACGCCAGGAAGACGGATGCAGTGCCTCTGAGCCGTCCGAGAACGCCCATCGCCGACCAGGGCGGCCGCTTTCGCGAACCGACCAGGCTCGCACACAGCGCCACTCCTTCCGAGGAGCCGACGCCGTCCTTCACTTCGCGCGCCTCGGTTGATACCGCCGAAGCTCCCGACTCCCTACCACGGCACTACTCCTCTGTCGCTCACCCATCGCAGCGCTCCGTGATGGAACTCGCCAAAGACTCGCAGTTCGGTCCGTCAGAGTACCTAAGCGCAGCGAATACTCAGACAAGTGGGCATTCGTCCCGCGTTGGCGGAGCTCGAAGATCGCGACCAGAGGCTTGCCTTTGCATCACAGATAAGTGCGCGGACGGTCCCCGACTCACAAGAGCCATCTAGTCCGACCTGGTCCCCCGGCCACGTTGGCCCTTCGGCGCCGACACCAAACGCCGCGGCACTCGATGTAGGATCATCGAATTCGGAACTCACAAACATGCCTTCACATCAACCCGGGCAGGCAAGCTCTCTCAGCACCCAAGAGGACAATTTCCCTACTCCTTCCGCTTCTGCGACAAGATCGAGCTCTCACCTCAACAGCGCCAGGCCACTACAGCTTATCGATACTCAATCTCAATCTTCTGCAGGCCCTGTTTTCCTAACGCAACCGCCGCTTCGCCGGACTTTTGCGGAACCTGAGAGTTCGTCACGAAGTGTGTCCGCCGTCAGAGCAGCGCCATTAGAGGAGAGTCAGCTTTCGATCGAAAACAGTCGATCTGCAGAGCAAAGTTCCGCAGAGCCGCAGGACGCCCAGGTCTTGAACCGCTCCCCCTTGGGATCCGTGGTAAACGCCTTTTCTGGAAGCCACGATTCTTCCCACAGCGAAGCAGCGGCTTCGAACAGTTCCAACAGGTCGTCCGAGGCACGCAACACGATCTGGCCTCCAGCAGGCAAGAACATGGAGCAGAGCAGGTTCAGCAACACCCCAGCCCCCTCGGAGGGCCGAAAGTTGGCAGCTGAAGAATCGAGTCAACTGCTCGACTTGGATACCTCGATCATAGGCACGGGCACCGCAGCTCCACACGAGACGGAGGAACGCGGCGTTTCCGACGAGAAGGGCCAACAATTAGCTGTGGAACATCAGCAGCACATGGCGGATTCGGTGTTTGGAACCTCCCACACCTCGGCTCCGAGGACGTTGATGCCGGGGGAGGCTCACCGCGCTCGACATTCGACCGTGTCTCCAGCCGACATCCCGAGACAGGCGGGCTAGCAAGGACAGCGCTGCCCTTGATGCCTCCATTCGCTCCGCGAGGAGCTGCGTCATCCCATCTGCACAGCAGCTCGAGCGATGGTGCCCCGGATCCCGGACTGTTGGAGCATGTTGTCACGTTGCCTTTTCGGGCGAGTCCGAGGCCGTTTCGCGACGACACGCTCCTGGAATACCGGAGGCAGGTGACCAAGTCTAGCCCCATCTTCAACGACGAGGCGTACGTTGAACCGGAAGCGGCTCTTGTCGCGGAGATGGATGGACTTCTCAACCGGCTTCACGATATCTACGGCTACCCTCAGGACGCAGTTGGCACATCTCTGGCAGACCTTCCACCTTCACAGCTGGCCAAGTACTCGTGCGATGCCAATCCAAAATTCAACTTCGTTTTCAAGGCCTACAAAAGGGTACTAAGATTTTGATGGTGGCCCGCTCCGTCGAGCCGCTCCGGCTTCTCTATTACTTGACGGAGACGCTGGAGGTCGAATGCACCTGCGAGGCCATCGAGAGGTCCGGGAGTGAATTCGCCGCATCGGCTGCGCAGGTGACTCTGGCCCTGTCGAGCGAATATCCCAATGGGCTCGGCTCTGATGTCGCCGTCGCATTCGACCACTCGTTCAGCAGGTCGCCAGTTCCAGGGAGCCTCTCCGCTGGGATTCCAGACACCAAGCGGCCACTGGCGCTGATCCTTGCGACGACGCGCTCAATCGAGCGTCTGGACCTCCACGGGCCAGAGGGTCTGGGCCCCCTAGAACGCGAGAACGCGCTCTTGTCGTCGATTGTGCGTGCCAGGCAGCTGATGAGCGACCCCGACCGAGGCTACCCCAGACCGCTTCGACTCGCCGATACTTTCGTCGAGTTCTTGAACGGCGAGGGCAGCACTGCCTTGGACGCCGGTAATGTGCCGGGCGAGGCGGCGCCCGGAGTCGAATCGCCGCGCGTGTCACGTGACGACGCGCTCAGACGATGGTCCGCAGACGCCGCGGGGATTCCGTCGCACGATGCGCCATCACTGGCACCTTCGGGAGCGTGCGAGGAGAGGGGGCACTCGGTGGGTCGGTCGGTGCAGCGGAGCCGCGGGCGCCGACCGTCGTCTCCGGCATCTGCGGCCTGGAACGAGCCAGGCACAGGGTAGGATGGAGCGAGAAGGGCTCCACAGGTAGCCTGGTGTGCCGGGAACGGGTTGCAGTCGTTATTTGGGTGGCTGATATGTCGGGCGTTGCGGTGCGAGGCGATCCAGCACCCGCGGTGGCACGCGTGCGGACGGGGGCGAGGCGCTACCCCGTGGTTGCTCGTGACGAGGACGTTGACGGAGCCGACACGGAGGGGGAGTCTGGGAGGCGGGGCACGAGGAGGTCCCTCCCAAAGCAAACGCCGTCAGTTGGGGGGCCTGGACTCTGGCGGAGCTTGGTAGGCAAGGCACGAGAGGACGTTGATGGTGTGCATTTCTAACCTCTAGATCTAGGCTGCCTGTTCTTCTGGAGACGTGCCCGCTGGGACCGCTCCTCCGAATATGCTATCCCTTCTCGACGTACAATGTAGCGACCCTGTCTCGTCCAGGCTTCAGGTCAAGTCAATGACTCCCGCGCGGCGCTCGACATGATTCCTGGGAAGGAAGCCGGTGCTGCCGCCGCCGTCGTCCGTCCCCGTCAGATCCGTCACCTGCGGCGGCAGGCCAGGGCCGGGCCCCCCCCTCGCGCCCGGGTCTCCCTCGCCCGCATCGACCGCTGCAGCGTCGGCGGCTGGTGGTTTGTATTCCGCGATGCCGTCTTCCTTGAGCAACCATTCGTGTAGGCGGTCGTACAGTACCCTGACGGTGTCTGGGGGGCACGCATTGCCGATCTGGCAGCGGATGCTGGTCTTGCTGCCGACGAACCGATGGTGGCGCGGGAAGCCCTGTAGGCAGGCCAACTCTCGCAGTGTGAGCGCGCGCGACCCGCTCGGGTGGTAGACGCTGTCGCATGCGGTTGTGATCGTGCGCGTGAGTGCGTTCGGGTCGAGAGGCGGCCGTCGCTGCTGGAAGTGCTTGGCACTTCCAGGGTCGTGCAGGTCATCTCCCTCTTGCAGGCCGCTTATGGCTTGGCCGAAAGTATTAAAGGGCTTGCAGCCATCGGCTGCGCCATGCGCAGAGTGGGTTGCTCGGGGGAAAGGAGGGAGCTTCTCTCCAGGGGCAGCCGCGATGACCATCAGGCGCTTGCGGTCCTGCGCCAGACCCCAGGTGCAGAGCCGGACGACCTTGAAGCGCAGGGAATAGCCGAATTGGGTGAAGTCTCCGATSAGCGCCCTGAGGTACTGCGCGTGCCTTCGCTGGGCGATGCCGAAGGTCTGCTCGAGGGTGACGAGCCGTGGTCGGACCTTGTCGATGAGCTGGTTGCAGGCGAACAGTGCGAAGGTGTTGTCGTCGTCGTGGGCGGCGCTGCGGGTGTGCGCCGTGGAGAAGACCTGACAGGGAGGTGATATGTGGAGGATGTCCGCCCGGATGTGCTCTTTCCGGGCCGTCAGGATGAATTCGTCGATCGCCATCCCGTAGAGGGTGGCCTCGGGGAAGTTGAGCCGGTAGGTGTCCCAGACATGAGGAGACTTGTCGACGGCGTATCGGACCTTGAAGCCCGCGGCCTGCGCGGCCCTCGAGGCGCCGCCGGCGCCGGAGAATGCGTCGAACAGGGTGTACTGCTGGCCGCGCTCCCTGGCGGCGGGCGGACGGGGCGTGGGCACGGGGGAGGCGGCATCGAGGTCTATGGCCTCGTCGTGTTGGCGTCCTCTCCACGAGCCCCCTCTGACACGGCCGCCTCGCCACGTGTTGCAGAGCGTCTCCTCGGCGATTCGGCGCCGTCCTTCGGGGACGTCGCTTGCTGGTATTCTTTCCAGGACCTTCTCCTGAGGGCGAGTCCTTCGTCCGTTCGCGATAAAGTAGATCTTGATTCTCCAACGACAGACGAGCACGCCCTCCCGCTCGTCCCTGCAACGCCCCTCTCCGCTGCGAAGGCGGGTATCGTCGGATGTCGCGCAGGGGGGCCGGGATTGCGGGTAAGGTGCGTTGGTGATCACGAGGGTCCTCTTCCTGACGAGGAAGTCCGTACTGATGTCGACGTAGACGGGGCTGCGAGGGGCGGTCTCCCCGTTGTCGGAGCCGGCGCCCTGGATGTGATGGATTTCGCAAACCTCGTTGAGCTTCTTGGGCAGCTGGCCCCCGGTGTTCCTCGTTCTCGTCAAGGGCAGGCCTCGGAGCCTCGCCTCTCCGTTCCGGGCGCGAAGGAGCCGCTCGACCTTGAGGAAGTCGACGTGATACGCGCCGATGAAGTTGCTTCTGGGCAAGACCTCGACTGTTTCGCCAGGGTAGACGAGCTGGCCGTGGATTCGTAGGGAGCGCAAAGGAAGCCAGCCGCCCGGGTCCTCGCTGAGGTCGATCGCGTCGTCGTCGAAGAGGCTGTCGGATTTGGGGAGCCGGCTCGACTGAACGAAGAGCGCGGGCGAGGGCGGGAGGCTTGGAGGCTCCCGGGGTGCCGGCATGCTGGGTTCGTACGTCGGGGTCGAAGTGGGTGGGAGAGGGAGGGAGGTGTGAAGGGGTCTGGAGGTCAGGGCAATGCCGTGGAGTTGTTTGGCGAGCGGGGAGGTGGCCAAGGCACGAACGAGTCGAGCTTCTGCCCTGATGGTCGTCACCGGCTAGGGGATCGTCGGGCAACGACGTCGGTGGAGAGAGAGAGAGAGGCAGAGGGGGGGCGCCCACGTGTGGCCGGCGTGCTCTCGCAGCTCGAGGGCGACCATCTTCCTCGCCTTGAAGCCGAGGAGGTCGGTCAGGGCCGTGGAGCCTGCGCTCGGAAGCGTGTTTGCCCGTGGGGCAAGGGCCGCGCAGCTGTTCGGCGCGCAGCTGTTCAGCACGGCAGCCTGGACTGCCCGAGGCGCCGAATGCACCCGAGACGATAAAGGCCGACAACAGCTGCCCGATGACCGCGCGCGTGTCGACACGAGCGAGAGGTGCAGGGCCGCTGGCGAGCGGGAGGTCGCCATTGTCAACCATCTCTGGATCGAGGAGAGCTACGTAAGCTACGAGAGGGATGAAGCCGGTGAGTGTCCCCAAGCACGATGACTGCCCCGGCTGCGCACGAGCCCTAGTAACATTGTTGGCTACGCGAATTTCACCCCCGAGGTGCCCAGGCCGAGGGACGTTTGCCAACCTTGCGCGGAGACGAGGAGGAGTTGTGTACCGTGGCGCCGGCGCGGGCCATAGGGGTGGTGGATGTGGCAGGTGTGTGCGGCCGGTAAGATGTCGCCTCGAGTCCCCTATCCGAGCTCCGATCCGGTTTCGGTCAACCTCCCTCAATGCGCCTGCGGGCCCGAGTAGTTAACCAAGACGGCAGGCCATACACGCACGCGACCTCTCTACCTGCACTGGCTAGTCTGCTCTGCCTTTACCCCCCCGGGACTTGACGAGGTTGCCCGAATTACATCTCGACGAGCCCTCATCTCCCCTCTGCCCGTCGACCTGCCGGGTTCAACCTGCCTCGTGCACGCCGCGCAACACCGGCTCTCGTTGGTCCGTTCGAGCCCTCTGGTGCGTGGCCCGGCCTTGGCTTGCTGCTCGGCGACATACCTCCTGGCCACAACCGCCGTCGAGACTTGCCGCAGACATCCATCCACCCTGCAGCCACGACTCCCTCGTTGCGGAGCGTTCACGAGACGGTTCGTCCCTGGCGAGTCAACGCACGCATGAGGGCAGGCTGCTAACGAGACCGGTGCAGGCATGGCACCTCCCCGCGGCGCGGGCCGTCGCCGCTCGGCGGTGATGTCTAGACGCTGCCCGCCTGCCCCGCCGCCCGTCGAGCGGCTTCCCACCTTCGAGACGCAGTTTCGCGCCCCGTCGCCGTACTTTTACTTTCACCACATCGTCGACCCCGTCGCCGCGACGCTGGAGGTGCAAGTTCTCGGCCCGGATCTGCGCTTCACCTTCACGCACTCGCGCTCCCTCGAACGGGGTCTCCCGCCGTCGCGGGTGGCATCCAGCCTCGGGCGAAAGACGAGCGGGTTCGTCAGTCTGCTGAAGCCGCAGGGGGGGGCCGTCGACGGCGCCCCGGGTGCGAAGCGCGTCGTGTTGGCGTGGGCGGAGAGCGGACACGGCGCCGGCCGGGTTGGCGAGATGCTCGACTCGGGGGGCGGCGCGCTGGCCAACAGTCTCTGGACGCGGCGCGCGGTGCGCATGGCCGCCCTGCTGGGCCTCAGCATGGGCCGACCCTTCGACAATATGGGTGCTCGGGGCCGGGCGACGGAGGACCTCAGGGGCGTCTTCCTCGCGTCCCACGTCGAGGTCAAGCTGGCCGTGCACGCCGTCTACGTGCTCCTCGACACCTTCAAGATCCCCTTCCGCGGCCGCAACGACGACGGGGAGCTATCCCGGGGCGCGCTGTCCTGGCTGCGCGACGCGAGGTGGGACGACGGCTCGCGGCCCGCGTTTGAGCTGTTCTTCTCGAGGAGGAGCTGCGGCCCATGCCGCGCGTTCGTGCAGCGGCTCGCGGACCTAACGGGCGTGGAGATGAGGCTCGTCTGGAGGGAGAAGCTGGCGCGCGTCGTGTACGAGGAGCGGCGACACTGGACGGAGGGGCGGGAGTCTGGCTGCTGCTGCGGCGGCGACGATGACGACGACGACGACATCGTCGACGGGGACTCCGGTAAGGAGGTGGAGGTGCTCGACGTCGTCGACCTAACGACCCCTTCGGAGGTGGACATCGACCTTGCCCTTGGCACTCCCGTGATCGAACTCGACGAGGAGGACGAGGCGGCCGAGGACGGGGAGGAGGTTAGGTACGACACCAACGCCGCGGACGCTTTCGTGGATGGCCTGGCGCACTGTCTAGGCCAGCCGTCGGACACGCGCGCCGCCGCCGTCGACCTCGCGGCTCGCACGCGCCGCCAGACGTGCGTTCGGGCACGGCGGGTCGTCGGGAGCCGCCGCCCGCGACGACGGGCACGCGGCCGCCGGCGTGGATGGCGGTATGCCCGAGAGCGTGGAGGGGAATCATGTGGGACGCTTCTCATTGATGGGTGGTAGGGTACGCGTGGGGGGTTGAGGGAGGGTTGGTTGGTCTGGTCATCGTCAGCAGCGAGGAGGATGGCCGATATTTGGCCAAGTACATGGGCTGGCTCTCCAAAGGCCTCTGGCGCCGTGCGGGAGAGATCATGATTGATCACGACCGGGGATCCGAGCCGCCCGGTGGTCGTGGAGGACGGTGGCAACGGGTCGGAGGGTCTTGGACTCGAGAGGGGCCGGGAATTTCGTGTGTATGTAGCTCGGGATCGTGGCCTGGCTCTAGGACGGGATCCCGTGGCCGATGCTGCCGAACCCGCGGACCAGTTCTGCCGTAGCTGGACGAATAACCGTTCCGCGAGACTTGACGATGCCGGGAGGTCGGTTCGCCCGAAGGACGGGGGAGGCGATGGCTGCTACTGCGACGTCGAGCGTGACGCCTGTACGAGGTAACGGGAACGTGGGCTAGTATACTGGCACGGGGAGGTGACCGCCTATCTGGCCAATTCACGCTCTTACGTTAGCTTGGTATCGACAGCACCGTTAATACAAACAGGCCCTAGCTTTGTTATTACATTGGCAACGAAACCGTCGAGTGTCGCGGGGCTAGACCGTGTCTCGAGAGGCGACGAGGTTCATGGGTGAGCGGCCACGGCGCGGAGGGCTCATGTATCACCGGTAGGAGGATTTGCCTAGGGCTCAGCTTCTTCAGGAGGCCACCTACACCGTCTATCCTGTCCCGAGGATCGCTACGTGCTCTGGCGTCTCGGGGCGCGTGGCGCCTGCGCGCGGCATGACGCGTCCGCAACGGTCGACGAGGGCCGGACGCACGAGGAGTGACAGAGGCACGAGCCCGTCGGCGTCGCCTTTGCCCTCCTAGCCTCGTGGCCGTAGGGCCTTGGTCCCTGACGCCTGCCGCCTGCGTGCTCGATGCGGTGCGAGGTTCCGTCTGGTCTGATCGTCCTGACCTGGTCGCGAGCCGGCGCCGCAGTCCGGAGGACAACAGGTCGTGGCGAGGTAGGGGACGGAGACGCGCCTGAGCGACGGGGGGCGGGATCCGCCTCCTCAGAGAGCGGCTGGGCGGCGCAGAGTGGCTTATCAACGGCCTCGAGTCCTGGCGCCTGGAGATAACGGCGGTTGAGGCCGAAGAGCTAGGCCCCTCGTGACGCGCCAGGAGGCGTCCGTGCCGCTCTGGCTGGCTGGACGTTGGAGAGGTAGGGTCGTTTGGTCCTGCGCGTCTGCGGCTGGCTGGGTCCGGGAGCTCATGGGGCCCGTGCTGTGCGACGTCGTCGAAGGTGCCATGGATATCGTGCCTGCGAGGTGTCACCTGCGGACTGCGACGGAGCCGAGGAGAGGTAAGTGCCGGCGTCCCCTGGAACTGGTCGGGGTTGAGTGGTCGGGGCTACCGGCTGACAGCGATGTGGAGATCGAATGACCGTTGCCGTAACCACCGTGGGCCCGTGCGGTGTTCTGCTCCTGGCTCACATGCTCCGACCTATTCATGAAACGCTGTTGCCTTGACCTAAAGCTTGGCACGCGGGAGGAGAAGGACCCTGAAGCCGGATGGGCTACCCTGGGTAGGGTATGGAAGTTCGCTGCCTTGCGCTAGCGTAGCCCTTACCCTAGAGTTGGGAGACCGACAGTGTCCGGATCGACCGTGTTAGGGTCGAACAGCGTTATTGGGTATGCCCCTTGGTTTCTATTAATGACTTAGTAGTAGCTTCAACTCCGACGTCCGCATAGGCGAGCTACATAAGGCCGCACGGTATGCGAGCGAGCCTAAGACCAAACGTAGTGCCGTGGCTATGTTCACGCTTGGCGAAGGGGATTGGGTGCGTATCCCCTCGCTTGTGGGTACGTTCCTACGTTCATATATGCAATATCTGTCTAGGGACTACTCGTAGGCCTACGCCGATGAGATGTGATCCTTGGGTGGCCTATGCGGTGGGTCGTATTCCCCGCTACCGATATGCGGGAGGATTAGCGATAGGCAAACGACGGGTAGTCGACGAGGTAGGTAGGCAAACAACTCTGTTTTAGGTATATTACTGTAGTATACCAGTAATAGTAGCTATATAGCCCTGATTACGTAGTATGCACCGTGGCTCGACTCCGCATATTCCAATATATACGAGTACGGGTCTACCTTCTTCGGGCGGGGCTTTCAATTTGCCGAAACAATAATGTGACCGCGGCCGGGGTATCGCGCTATGGCCATATGCCCAGGCCTACGGTAAAAGATGATGCATTACAATACGTACGATCCCAACATCTCGGGGCACGCTTCAAGCATTTGCTGACCATCGAATTCCGCGCCCTCTAGTGGAAAGAGGAGAAAACTCGACCGACGCAATACGCCAGAGCCAAGACCCTCCGTGTGTACACACCCAGCTTCGACAAGACGGTCAAGGTATGGAACGTAGGGAGCTTAAATATATTACACTACGTACGATACGAGCGCTTTGTGATTGAAGTGATCTGTGGAGCTGTAATTTTACAGTTTTGGGGTTTTGCGGATTTTTCGGAAAGTGGCGGGAATGTGCGACCGTAAGCTGCCCGCACGTGACGATCGACCGGTTTCTGTCCTGGGCTCGATATGAACGATCCACGGCTCCATGAGTCTCTTTTAACCTCTGATGCCACCAATCCACGTCATTTTCTTGCTGCCTTAGCTGTGACCGGCGAAAGGCTATCTACTGGCCCTGGCAGTCGCACCTACCAGCTGCCATGGAGGCTACCTGGCCGTCCGTCATCTCCCACCACGTTGACGTTGGGCTCTTCACATGCTTCGACAGCGCGCCTACGTCGCTCGAACCCCCCCTGTATGGCGGCCTTGAGCACCAGTTGGCCAATGGTGCAGGCCAGCTTCGTTCGGTCCTTGTCGCAGAGGAAGTCGCCAAAGGCCTTGGCCTCATCCATGCCCATGCCCATCACCGCCTGCTCTACACCCCCGTCTGCCTCTCTCCATTTCTTCAGCGGGAGCCAGGCCAGCATGCCGCGGTGCCCTCCGCATAGATGGGCGATCCTTCTGCCTTTGGCTCTGTGCTCCCGCAGCATCCGCAGGCTCCAGCCGCACCGCTCGGCACATTGGGTGAGGTCGCTGATGTGGTTTCGCTGGTCGGTATGTCGTCGTGACTCCAGCTCTAGGTGTATGGCGAGCTGGCAGTACCTGGTACGTAGCTTGCCCAGCTGAGACTTCCTATCCACATTGTCGATCCGCTTGGCGTATGCCTGTATCCGGTCCTCCCACTGGCTGGGCTCGTCGGGGCTCCCCTCGATGGCGCGCGGGGCGGCCTTTTCTGCCGCAACGGCGCAAAGCAGGTCGGCAATTTGCTCCGTGCCTCGCCTCGCCATCTCCCTGGCCAGCGTCTCCATCTCATCCGCTTCGCCCTCGCCGTCCTCACCTCCCGGCTGCTGGGAT
The DNA here is from genome assembly GCA_001600555.1 of Albophoma yamanashiensis. Classification (NCBI taxonomy): domain Eukaryota; kingdom Fungi; phylum Ascomycota; class Sordariomycetes; order Hypocreales; family Ophiocordycipitaceae; genus Albophoma; species Albophoma yamanashiensis. The sequence continues at coordinate 109,504 of BCKH01000017.1, read as the reverse complement.
GCCGCGGCCTTCGTCTCCCCCGCCTTTCTTTTCTTCTCACCTCCCTGCCGGGGCATCTGCGACTTGTTCTTCTTCAGCTTGTTCGCCTTCCCCTGATCTCTGCTCTCGGTTTCCACATACGCGTTCGTGTCGACCGCGTCACTTGGTCCAATCGTTGCTCGAGCAGGCCCGCCCGTCGCCTCATCCGTCGCCTCGTCATCGTCCCCGGCGTTTCGCGTGGCATCGGCGACGGCCTTCGCGTCGGTCTCGGAGGTCAGGCTATCGTCGCTGTCGCTGACCCTTGCGGCAGCCTTCGGCTCCGTCGTCGGCTGCAAGCTTGCCACAGCCGAATCGAGCTGTTCTCCCTGTGTGGTGTGGGAGGTGGCGCCGACGTCGAAATCGGTCATCAGGTCATCTTCGCTGGCACTTGCTGTGGCGCCTGCCCCCATGCATGGCGTAGTATCCACGTCGAAACCCCCTTGCAGCCTCCGGCGTCGGACGACCGACAGTAGCTCACGCCCTGCGCGGCGCAGTTGAAGTTGGCCATCTGGCATCGACGCTCCTTCGTCGTCGGCTCCTTCTTCAATCCCGAGGCATCTCAGTCGTTGTAGGACCCGATCGACGGCATCGTTCATGATTTCATGCCGGCATCCCGCGACATGAAGTGCGACGTCATCATACCGTGTCCTGTGCTCTGCTGCCAGTGGTGTTCAGCAGTAGGGCTTGCGAAGTGGAGAGAGTGAGGAGGGAGGGCACAGGAAGCCGGGTGCCCGAGGTCTGCACAGGAGAGTGAAGTTGAGGTTGCGTTGACCGTGAAGTGAGAGATCGTTAAGTCAGCCCCCCCCTTCACAACCGACACACCCCACGACCGACACCTAATTCAACGCTCTACAATTTATCAACGCAATGCGTTGCAACCGCGATTTCTCGCGCAATTCGCGGGCAATCAATTAGCTAGCTTAGCAGGCCCTTCATTATGCCTAGAAATACGATATATTCGGAGGAAATGCTCCAAAACGCACTAGCTGCCGTGCAAGCTGGTAGCTCAATTGCGCGGGCTGCTCGAGACTACGGAATCCCTCGTACAACCCTTATAGGTCGAATACAAGGCTCTGTGCCTTTGCAGCTTGCAAAGGAGCCTTGCCAGCGCCTTTCGAAGCAACAGGAAGGTCACCTTCGCGATTGGGTCCTATCCCAAGATGCCCTTGGCTTCCCTCCAACGCACGCGCAGCTAAAGGTCTTTGCAACGCGTATTCTAATCGCTGGCCACGACCTTCAACCTCTCGGCAAGAACTGGATTGAGGGCTTTTTACGCCGTAACCCGGAGGTCCGTACGATCAAGGGCAAGTCTATTGAATGCGCTAGAATCAATGGTGCGTCAACAACCCGGATTAGGGACTGGTTCCGGCTACTGAACCTACCGGTAGTACAGGCAATCCAACCACAAGACCGCTGGAATATGGACGAGACGGGTATCTTAGAAGGCCTCGGCTGCAACGGGCTCGTACTAGGCAAGGTAGAGAAGACGCAGACCTTACGGAAACGCCTAGGCTCGCGCTGTTGGACTTCAATTGTGGAATGTATCTCGGCTACGGGCCAAGTGCTGAGCCCGCTGGTTATCTTCAAAGGCAAGGACTTGCAACACCAATGGTACCCAGAAGAGCTAGATTTCCTGGATCGTTGGCGTTTTACGGCAACGCCGAAGGGCTGGACTGATGTCTCTGTTGCGTTAAAGTGGCTCAAGGAGGTCTTTATCCCGGAATCAGCGCCGCAGCAGCCGGGCCGCAAGAGGCTGCTAGTCGTTGATGGGCACGGCAGCCATCAGACCGATGACTTTATGTACGAATGCTTTAAACACGATATCTATCTTCTATTCTTACAGCTTTGGCTTGACGCTATGCACCCGTCATGCCTGTTCAGGGGTGATAACAACCAGATGTCCCCTGCAGAAAGCAACGCGGCATGACGATCGCTGATACTCGTATTCCTGGGAATTGAACGAGCTCAGGGATCTCGTTGGTTGGTAAGGCCGTGAAGGTTCACCTTCCCTTTTGGCTGCGGCATTTGTTGGTCCTGACAACCGCTTCGTACCATGGTTTTCCGTTCATGTGTACAAGCTTCTGATGATCCCAAAATGAATCCCAAAATGAAATAGTAGAAAAATTATGATAAGGCGTTGGGGGGAAAGGGGGCTATAGCTCACCTTTGATGCGCAGTGATTTCATAGCACGCCGTGCCATGAAGCCAACGAGGCAAGGTACCGGAAATACCCCTGGCTGTGAAGCATCTACGAATATGCTGAGTGCACGAGTATGTAAACGGACTACGAGTACTCCGTACATGGCACCGAGAAGGGAGTGGGGGTCTGTCACGGAGCAGCAAGCAGAACATTGAGACCGGGCCTGCATCGCGCTGGCAAGGTGCCATTCCCTTTACTACTCGTACGGAGTACTCCGTACGGTCATATGCATCCCTTTAAGGCCGCTAAGGCTCCAGGTACATCCGGGCCCCACCCACAGGTCGGTAACTAGCGTGGAACCTAGAGTGACTTTTCCGTAGCGCGATTCAACTCCACCAAAGAATACACCAAACGCGATCGCGTTAGCCATGCCGGATCCCAAGCCGCCAGACCTTCTACCGGCTGCCGTCAACAGCGTTGACGAGACCCTCATTGTGCGGCTAGACCACTGTATGCGTGAGCAGCCTGCCGATAGCACCTATAGACCTTTTTTTGACCCTGTGCGCGAGTTCAATACTAAATTCAACCCCTTCAAAGTGCCCAACCGGATGTCAGTTGTACGAGAGCTGCCAGACTCATCTGTCGGCCTGTTCCATGAATTTGTGCCCGTTGCACAGCTAAAGAAGTGGGTTGAATGGACTAATAAGTCGGCGGCAGCTGCACAACGAGATAGCTGGAGACCAACCTCCGTGCCGGAAGTAGCCATATGGCTTGCAATCCTAATTTATATGGGCTTACATGCCGAAAAGGCATACAAGGACCATTGGAAGACCCTCGAGGCAGAGTCTCAGCACCCAACGCACCCGATTATCCGATATATGACGTACGAGCGTTTCCAGCAGCTATTCCGACGTATTCGTCCCTTTGACTCGAATAACGATACTACAAGCCGCCTTCCGAAGACCTTCCAGCGCGTTGATGAGTGGTCACGGCACGTTCAACAGGCGTCTATCAAGCTCTGTAGCCCGGGCACGAATATAGCTGTAGATGAGTGCATCTTCGGCCATACAGGGAGAGCTCGCGAGACAGTTACGATCCCGAATAAACCCACGCCAACTGGATACAAAGTGTGGGTTGTGGCTGATGGAGGTTATTTCCTTTATTGGCTTTGGCACACACCCAATGCAGCTCTTGGGCCCGCTGCCGTTGCCGGCAAGAAGAGGAAGAGGGACAAAGACGATGAGTTCATCAACCCGACTCAATCCGTCGTGGTGACGCTACTTGAAGCGCTGCCAAAGGCGACATACTACGTCTTTCTCGATAACCTCTTTTCCTCGCCGTCTCTCTTTACAGTCCTACGCCGCCGCAACATTGGGGCTATAGGCACGTGCCGTACGAATAGTGGCATCTATGAGCCCTTTAAAATAGCGAAGATTGCGGATACAAGGGGCGAGTGTTGGAATTGGGGCAAAGTCTAAGCCGTAGCGTCGCCTAATGGGCTTGTGAGATCCCGATCAGACAGCTTGACTAGGAAATCCCTTACTGATGTGTCTCTAGGTAAACCAAATCGCCTGGAATGATAACGCCCTTGTTTTGCTGCTCACCACAGTTTACACGGGCCACGAGATGACCGAACGAGTACGAAAGAGACCGACAACAACACAACCGCGAGCACGGCCGATACAGCGTATGTTTGGTGCAGAGCCCGTGAAGCTGCTTCAAGTGCCGTCAGTTACAGCCGACTACAATGATTACATGGGCGCCGTTGATATCGGTGATCAGCTTCGAGCAAATGGGGGACTACAACACCGTATTCGTAGGGACGGTTGGCAGGCAATAGCGTGGTCCTTTCTCCTCAAGACTTCTCTCGTAAACAGCTATTGGCTTCAACGCCACGGCAAGCCGGCTTGGAAGCCGTACAAAGACCAGCGGCAGCGGCGGCAGCGGCTAATTGACGACATCTTCAAGATCTACGGGAAAGACGGCACAACAAGGCAGAGGTTTCGAGCTGGCGACATATCTACGCCTGTACAACAGCACAAACTTGTCCGGCGAGGAAAGTCACGTTGTCTAGCCTGTCAGGGCTTCAGGATTGGCGAGGTTCGGTCGCGCAGCCAGCAGCCGTTGGGCTCAGCAAGTGCGAATAGCCTCAATTCGAGCCGTCGGGCTGCCACGCAGACGCGTTGGGGCTGCGAGCAGTGCAATGTAGCTCTTTGTAATAAGGGAAATTGTTGGCACTTCTATCATAGGCTAGAATCACACTAATTTACAAGTACCGTTGAGTGCGCGGCTTCTAATTGGATACGATCCCTGCGCCGGATGTACCTGGAGCCTTTGCGGCCTTAAAGGGATTAGCGCCGGCGTCCCAGCGTCCTAGCGGCCCAATCAAGAATGAGGTGGCGCACACTCACTCGACCTGCATGGCCATCCGCGGGAGGTGCAAGAAAGCCATCACGTGGCTAACGGGTCTTTGACAAAAATTTTGTAGCCAACCAGCGCCCCCAAGGATACATCCCCACTTCCCGTGACAACCCTCTCAGTGTCCACTCTCCTAAGGCACGCCCTCCCAAAGAGAGGGCTTTGTCAACAAGACCGGCGACTGTACACACGACCCAAGACACAACGAATAACTTAAACTCAAACCTTTCGGCTATACTTTGTCGAGCGATAAAGTGTCGAGCGACAAAGATAAAGAACTATCTGGGAGGCTGTGGCACTTGTTCGAGCCCTCCCGTAGTGGTTGATCAGGTATGACGAAAATGAACTGGGAGCCCTCAAAGCCACGGGGCGGGTTCCCTGGTCCATATTGTCGTTTCACGTGAAAGTGTTCTCCGTATATCCTCAGGAGCCGATCTCATCTCTCCCCCCCGAAAGCGCGTACGCAATCGCTGCTCCTTGTCTTGATATGCCATCCAAGACGCTTTGCTCTTCGGGACCCTCACCTCACTTCATGTCCAGAAGGAGGCACAGCCAAAGCTACGTCGAAGAGAAAAGATCCCGATTCGTTACAACGAGGATCAAGATCGGGAGGACCAAGGTCACCGATCTCACTAGGTTTGTGCCGAAAGGTGTCTACTAGTGCGCTGAGCTCACGCAGTGCTTCAAGGGCCAAGTATGGCGTGCCGAAAAAGGCGTTTCCCATCCTATGAGATATGGATATAAGTACTCACCGCGCCAGCGGATGGCATATTCATTACTCAGCCCGCCGTTTCTACAAAACTTCAAGCTTAATAGATTGGGAGAGGTTCGAGCCTTTTCTATTCGCTACATCGGGTTAGCTAAGTGGAACGAAGCAATAGCGGAACTGATTAGAACGAGGCTAGATTATCTAGCTTTAGAAAGCCCAAGAGCAGATTGACAGGTGGCTTGAACTCTGCACGCGTAAAATTCTCTCTTGGGCAATGAAATGATCAATCATGCCGTGGAATGCTGATTCGTTGTTGATGAAGCTAGCGGTTCTGCTTCTCCAGGGAAAGAACCAGTTTCAAATGCCTGACAATGCTGGAGATGCCACACTAATTTCCCAGACCGATGATACATAATGATAAACCCCGAGGTTCCTTCAGAATGTCCGCAATCTCCTCTGGTTGCAAGAGGGGGAAGGTACCCCGAACTTCATTAACAAAAGCGCGGATTGACTCAGAATCATCCAATTTAGAACACAGCTTACTCGGCTGCTCGTATTCCCCAGTGGTGAGTTGGCCGCTGCTCCGCTTTTTAGATTCGAGCTCTCGAGATCGTGACGCCGTTACACTGCTTTCGGCCATCGCACCAGCCCACGCTGGAGGACAAAGCGATAGGTATGGAAGTTGTAAGCGCTGATAATGTGTATGTAATTACGTTAGATTGGTCATATGTGCGTATGGGCTTGTAGAGCCAGGTTTAAGCTAACAACTGTAGGCAACAAGGATGCCGTATTGTGCAAGGGGGTGAAGAGGCGTGCCCGATGATCGACAAGGTTAGTAGACAGATGTGTCCTACCCTCCACTCCAGACGAGCATGAGGAGGAGCAGGGGGTGTGATCAGGACTTGTAGGCTCACTGGGGCGGAACCTGATTCAAATGCCGCTGCTATTTGCCTCTGCAGCGCAGTATCAGCCCACGCCCGTCGCTTCTAATTAAGTACAGAGCTGCACACGCCAGGAGGCAGGAACTGTCTGGATGGAGCGTAGTCTTTTGATCCGTGCATGTAAGAGTGACAGAATTCTTGCCTCACTTGACTTTTATGATGCCGCAAGTGTCCTTGGCAGTTGTAGTGTGTGGACAATTACACTATAACTTACCGCAACGATGTGGCCGACGAGGCCGAAGAATCGAACGGCCTGCGACACCTGTCACATGCGCAAGGTCCGCTGCGACGGCACCCGCCCCCTATGTTCCACCTGCCAGCGCGGGGATTGGAGGTGCTCACGATGTCTACGCCGCGTGCCTGAGCTGCCAAGACCTCAAGGCCCGCTGCTCGGGCCATCTGCCTGGCTGCGGGCACAGCTTCGAGTGCGTCTACCGCCCTCAGCGCGTCAAGACCACGTCGTCGTCGGCTATCCGTGGCTGCTTCGGCGACGACGGGAGCCCGCGTGACAGGGAACCGGGTAGGGATAACGCTTGTAACAATAGCGACGACGCCCTAATAGACCACACGGGCACCAGGGAGCACGAACATCCGACTCAGCACGACGGGAACCCGCGTGATAGAGAACCTGGTAGGGACGACACTCACAACGACAGCGGCGATGCCTTGACAGATTACACGGGCACCAGGGAACACGAACATCCGACTCGGCAACCTACTGTTTATGAGCCTGGCATATCTGATTATGTCCGCGCTTTTGTCGACGAAGTGCTAGACTATTTTCCTCTCCTGCAAGAAGCGACGATTGCGGCCATGCTCGAAGAGTCTTCTGAGATAGATGGGGTATTATCATGTATCGTCGGTTTGGGGAAGTTAATATGGCATCTCCAGCCCCCCCCAGACATCCGTGAACGGTCCTATTCCTGGGGAAGCAGAGTTACTGGCGTTTTCGGCGCTAGATACGAATCCTCTCTTGCGACTAAGACGACAACTTATTAGAGCAATATTTTATCGGTATGCCGGTAACGTCAACAATGTTCGCGCAAACTTAGACGAAGCGTTTCCATACTCACAAACCACAATACTTGGCGATTTCAGAGTAATATGGGATGGAAGCCATTTTTACGGTTTGCGGACTACTTTGCAGGTATGTGTACCACACTCGCTATAAATATTCCACTCCTGACGGTATAGGGATGGCATCCAAACTTTAACAAAACAAACGCGGATAGTTCCAGGCGGTTTGAACATGTGGGAGGTAGGGCTTACAAGCCGATTCTCCACCGAACAGAGGTATTCGCAGGGGTTTGCCTTGTATTACTACTTCGTCGCTTTGCCAAAACAACAATATTGTACAAAACAAAATTGTACAAAGCAAATGGAACTCAAGAGTCTCATCGACCAGAAAATGAGCCCAGCGATGAAGAAGTATCAAGATCTCAAGAAACTCATCGACAAGAAACTGGGCCCAGAAATAGACGAACCATCTACAACCCGCAGCTGCCACCGTCATATATTCGAATTATACATGGCGAAGTTAGCTAGCTGCACTCCATTTCTCCAACATGCTTCAAGGGTGGCAATGAGATCCTGTCACTCAGCTGACCATCTCATGGATGCGATAGAGACCGCGGTTGACTTTATGGAAGCTGCGAATAACATGCGTGAGCTTGATCGAGTACAGAATCATTGGAGGTAAGTGATACCAGCGAGGTTATTTACCTAATTCTCATTAAAGTTTTAGGGAATGTGCAACTTTATGCCTCTTGGCTGAAGGCTGGTGTAACAGCAGGTTTCGTCGTTATCTCGATGGTGGTTTCCTCGTATATCTGCTAGAGTCAACAGTCAGAACTGGAATTCGACTCGTAAGGGGCTTTGAACAGGTTGTCAAAGAATCAATGGAAAACTATCGACAAAGAATCCTCTCGGAATTGCCATTGGACGCCGTCGACCAAGGGGGATCAACATACGCTATGATTTTGTGGTGCGTATATAGGGTTAGTACGTTGCTACTAAATCGTACTCAATCAATAACTCAATCAATAATAATAGGTTTCTCCGCCGAGCCATCCTGAAACACAGACATCCTCCTCTTAAAGTCTTGGGCCCGACTCCAAGCTCAACAGGAGTTTATTGAGCTGTGAAAAAGGACTCAAAGGGAGACCGACATGCCGCCGTTAGTGGATGCCTTTGACGCGGCCGGGTTGAAGGAAATGGGCACATGCAGGTCTTGAACCCTGGCAGCATTTGCGTCAAATGCAATCGTCCTGTCGCCATCAGGATGTCCCATACTGCACTTCAAGCGCATTCGGAGCTAGGGATAATACGCTACCACAATTACAGGGAAAGAGAGTCACCGAAAATAGAGCATGGAACTCAACGGATACTGGTTTAAATGACGTGGACCAATGACAATCAGCGAAACCGATGAGCCCCGTTGAGCCCCGATGAGGCTAGGACTCATATGGGGTGCAGAGTTCATCTTGTTGGTTAGCGGGTGCTGATATGCCTTGAAGAATTAGAGCACTTTGCTTGTGTTTTCTCCTCTGTTGGAGACAACAACACCGCGGACCAATTCCGAGTACATAATAGCTTGCAATAGCATCAGCTTAACAAGGGTGCACCTGAGATTGTAACTAACACGAACGTGGCTTGCATCAAGACCAGCTGATCCACAAACCGGCAACGGGATGCGGTTCCGTCTTATTGGCTTCAGGATGGCGATCTAGCCAGAATCGAGTAAGAAACAAAGTTGTCTATGCCGATTACTAAGGATAGCATGGATGTCTATATAAAGCTCATCTGCACCAAGGTGCTCTGTTCTCTCTTGTCCTTGTGTTCTTCCCATGCAAGAGTCAAAATGCAATACCTATTTACCTCAGACGTTCAATCGCATCCCTGTTCAGAAATGAACTCAAACAACTCGGCCCAGCTTCCTAATATGTCTTGGCCCTTCTCAAATCAGAGAGCAAACCCTCCCAACAGTCGCTGTACCATCCCAGTCCCCTCTGAGGAAGAGTCGGAAGAAGGCTTGTGGATGGCCAAGAGAAATGGGAAAAAGGGGACACACCGCGACTGCATTCCTGGTACATCTGACAGGTAAACGCTGGTCCCTAGTACTGTGATGAACAGTGTCAAGTTGCTGGAGATCAAAGCGTTTGATATTAGCAATTTTCCAATGGCTAACGATGAAGCAGGGCACCTCCCCCTCCCCCTCCGTACGAACCTGGCGGTTACGCTTATGTTCCTTCAACCCCCCTTGACGTCAACGAAAAGGCTTGCTCTTTGACAGTAGATCCTCGCAACGTAACAACAACTACTCAGGTGGGAACTGCTGGTGTCAGAAATCCGCCTATCGGCGGTGAACAAGTGCCAGCCTACCTTTCGCACGCCACCATGCGCAACATGTCCGGCTCGCAGGGCTGTGAACAATTCACCACCACCTCCGCGATCCCGGTGGACGAAGCTCCCGATTCCAAAGCTCAACAGGAGTTCATTGAGCTGTGGAAGAAGAATCAAAAGGAGACCGACATGCAGGCGTTAATGGATGTCTTTGATGCGGCCGGGTTGAAGTAAATGCAGTCTGCACTCTCCATTCACATCCGCCGACCTGCGCCAGGCACGCCGCAGTGTAACGATGGTATGGCTCCGCAACGGGAACACTGCGATTTCCCCGCGACAACTATCGTGGCCATGCCGGACCAGGAGGGCCTCGCGATGTTTATGCCCCTCTATAATGTAATATCGTCATTCTAGATACGGTGCAGTGGCTACCAGAACACGCCAGGCGGCAAGTGCGAGAACTGTGCACACAGAAACCAGGAATGCATCTTGGAACCAGTCTCACAGCCACAGCCGATGCAATCGCCACCTACCGAATTTTCCAGTCCTAACAATCCCGGTGGACTAGCCCACTCCCCCTACCAGAGCGCCCGACAGAGTACTCACACTACCAAAGCACAAGATCGGCATGAATATACGGTACCACATGCCGAAATTTCACTGGACAAACCTCAAGCTGGTAACTCCGTCAAGGGCGAGAGGACGGAAGGTCTTGTAAGTTTGAGACCCTCTCCAGGTCTCCCGCGCTATCATTCACAAATAAATGACAACTCAACAGGCATCTCAAGGTGCATTCTAATTTACAATCCTGCAATTTCTGTGCTCAAGAGTTTGATTCCCAATTGGCCCTAGATAGGCATACCAAATTGTGCCCTCACAAACCGTTTGTAGGTCCAAATTCCGTTTTCACCAATACCATATTAAGCTAATGCAAGCAGCCTTGTAAATCCTGTTCGAAGTCTTACAGTTGTCGCAAAACTTTCACTGATCACCAATATCACTACCAGAGTGAACAATCGTTCGGGAGTGTTTATAACACGATACAAAAGAATAATAAGCTAATATAACTAGCATTGTCGCATCTGTTCTCGCTTATTTATGACTGCTTCTGGCCGAAGACGGCATGAGAAGTACGGTCATGGAACTAAAAGATGGCATGTAAGTCAAATCTTTCTTCCTTTATCCAGAGACTAAGTCTAAAACACACAGCGCTGTAACATCTGCGCTTGTTACTTTCCAACTTCTTCGAGTTTAGAAACTCGTATGCTCGGGCATACAGATACAAGGCTGGTTGTAAGTCTAGTGTTGCTTTCTGTGTTAACGCTGGGCTAATACATCTCGCAAACAGAAAACAAGAGTCCGTTTCGTGACACCACCAAAATGGACGTCAACGGGGCAAATAAGCGCAGCAGGCAGGCGTTAAAAGCCAGTCGCTCCGCTCGCCCTGTCCCAACCGTAACCCAACTTCTTTTCTCACATCGCTTGCACCAGTCACCACCACCTCTCACACCCTGCCAGAGTCTCGTCGAAGCCGACCATGACGCCTATCACCAGTGCCAAACAACGCAATAGCAGTTACACTGCATATCATGCTGATTTCCTCCGAAACTTCGTTCAACGCGAGAACGAAAAATGAACAATCACAAAGCCAACTCCTCTCAACGCCAGACAACGTGCCGCCCTTCGTGCGCAACCCCAGGATATGCGCTTTCTCAAGACGGATTACGCCGATGGGACTAAGATTAACATTGCACGGATATTGAGGAAGTGGAAGATGTATCGACCCCTCAGCGACAAGGGATGCGTCCATATGCTAACAGGCAGTCAGATACTGTACCGCTACCGAAAGCGGCCCTTGGATGGAGGTGATCAAAAGACTCGATCGACCGATGGCGATGGATTTCCTCGACCATCCCTGTGAAAGATGGAAGATCACATCTGAATGCACTTCGTGGGAGTATTGGCGTCAATACAAGCAACTCTACAGCAGCGTGACGGGTCGATAGTTCGACAGGAACGACAATAGGGAGGTTCAGAAGGTATGTTGGATTTGTGTTCCCATCGCCATCGGCTGGGGTCTGACGAAAGCGACGTTTCCACAGTGGCACGATACCGTTCTGGTTTCTAAGTGGAAACTTCGACCTCCCACCATCGACGGGAAGCCAGTTCTTGGCACCGATGACCTCCTGGTACTACAGAACTTCAATATCGCGAACGACGAAGGCGTCCTTGCTTCTGAGCGACACCGTATCCAGCTCTCGGGCTGCTACCTGCTCCTAGCGTTTACTGGCGCCCGACCTGCCGAGATCGTGGATAACGAGAAAAGAAGACCGAAAGATGGAACGTATGAGGATCTCTATGGTCCGAAGAGTGTCAGAATTGAGGACTCGGGCTACGACTCAGATCAGCCTGTCGATGATGACTCTCGCTTGCTCGAAAGTATGCTGTTTTATAGAGTACTGCGGAACATTAGCTTGTGGCGGCCGTGAACCAGGACTCTTCAACTGACATAATCAATATCGGTGAGAGAGTTATTAGCTGTGTAGTTCATTGAAAACCCCATTGAAAACCCCAGCGGGTACGTCATCAACACAACATCAGCCTGCTTAACCTTTGCAGGATTGTTCATGGTCTGGTACTCCTTCGTAACATTGGACGCGGCACGCGGTAGAGCAATATTCTTGGCGATTGTCGCTCACGTGCCGTTGCCCGGCTGTCCGCGAGAAATTAACTATACTTCCAAAAGAAGCTTGCTAGCTGAAGAAATCGTAAAGGCAGGGTTGTCTACATTGTTCGCGTACTCATCTGGGTCGGTGGAATTGTGGAGCCAGTACTTGCCGTCCGTTTTGTTGTACTGGAGAAGGTTGGTGGCCATATTCGCGATGCTAAGAACGACTTGCGCTAGTCCGTTGTGAACCACATGTCGTTCTTCATTATGTTGTACAGCTACATCAACCCAACTCATATCAGCAAAATTCGACCATGAGAGAGCAGAATTTCAATCCGTACCTGGACCATCGCCGTGGAAATATCATAGTTTAGGTGATACTCATAGTCAACGCACGGTCCCGTAGCAGTGCAATTGCCGTACCGGCCAGCTGTCCATGAGTACAAGGCGCTACCATTAGGAATGCCATTGAAGGCGGCATTGTCCAACGCTTGGCAATGCTGCTTGACTCTAAAATTAGGAATCTATTTAGCATAACTGGGGAAGGTGAGACTGAGCCTCGAGCCATCCAGGTATCGGCGTCCCAGAAGATTTGCCCGGCATACGAATCCGAGGCCAACCCGCTGACATACACCGAGTTGTCGTTGAGCCCGCTGCTGTCTGGCTGGAGGCCAAGCTGCGGACCGGGGGAGACGAAGAGCGGGCCCGCAAGCTAGTGCGAGGAAGACTTGCCAGGCTCGAGCTGGAGCAGCAAGGTACAGTGGGTCAGCAAAAGTTACGAAGCGCCGACGCGTAGATTGACCCACAACAACATCTTTAATTTATCAGCCTTCGGGCTCAATCGGCTATTGCGGCCGCAATTATGCCTCTAAATATACGGAAAAAATCCTATAGCCCTCATACAAGGACTAGGGTTGTAATGCACTATGAGTTAGGCACGCCATTACGCCAGATTGCGCTAAAAGAGGATATCTCTCCCGGATCCGTACACGGCATCATAGCGCGTTATAGAGACCAAATAAGCACGAAAGACCTTCCGCGCTCAGGGCGGCCGCGAATCTTATCCGAACGCGATAAAAGATTGATATTCCGGCGTATTAGTATCAATCCTTTTATCTCAAATAGAGAGCTTCTCGAACAGACGAATATAGCGTGTTCAATCGCGACTTTAACGCGCTATCTTCAATCCGAAGGTATCCAACACACACGGGCTCTTCGGCGCCCGAAATTGACCCCTAGGCACGCTCGTATACGCCTAATTTTTGCTCGCCGGCTTGCGCGAGAGCCGCTTTTCTATTGGAAGCGCTGGATTTTCTCGGACGAGACCACTATCGCGCGTGGCGACGGCGAGCGCGGCAAGTGGGTATTTTGCCGCCGTGTAAGTTAGCGAGGTCTCTTTTATATCGCGATTTGCGCCGCTACTAACGCCTCTATAGGGCGAAAAGCTATTGCCTCGGAACGTACAGCCAAAAGGCAAGCCAACGAGAGACTCGCAGATGTTCTGGGCTGCTTTTTCGTGGCATAGGCGTACATCTCTCGCGGCGTTGCTTGGAGACCCGGATGCAGCCCGTGGCGGCGTTACGGGCCGTATTATTCGCGATTGCCTTGAGGCACACCTTCCAACAATTTGCAAGCCGGGCTCTATATTTACTCAAGATAACGCATCTACACATACAAGCCGCCACGTTCAAGGGTGGTTGCGTAAGTGGGCTAGCAATAATGGGGTTGTTCTTGAAGATTGGCCCGCTTACTCACCCGATCTTAATCCAATCGAGAATCTATGGAAATTGCTTAAAGAGCGGATCTGCGAGCGTTATCCCGAGCTATCGGATATGCCAAAGAACCTAGCTTCTAAAGAACGGCTCTGCCGGGCCTCTATTGAGATCTGGGAGGAATTCGATCAGCAGCTTCTAGAGACGCTTGTCGCGTCGATGCCCGCGAGGCTACAAGCTGTTATTGACGCAAACGGTTGGTATACAAAATACTAAAAAATCCTACTAGGTACCTTACCTTCTATAGAATAGCGTTATATTTATTTTATAATTATTTTAGCCTAGCCTAGCTAGTAATAAATTATTGAAGTTTTTGGTAGAGGTATCGGCAGGTCCCAGATACCTCACGTGCTTCGTTATTTTTGCAACCCCACTGTAGCTAAACATAATTAGAGAGTGGTCTCAGGCAATACACTGAAGAGTCAATGCTACCTTTGGTTCTAGAACGCCTAATGCCTTGTACCGTTTGTTACCGGCTAGACTAGACTTTTTTGACAATGAACGCATTGACAATAGCGGTAAGGACTCTCGGCTCCATGCCCACTTGAATACTATAGGAAACTGGCCATAGTAACTACACTACATTACGACCGAAGAATAGGGTGGCTTTTAGGGTTTAAACAATCCAACGCCCGTGACGCCGCGGCCTACACCGCGTCGTCTGATACCACGATTATCTCGACGATAAACGAATGGATCCATAATGCCCACCAGGCAAGGCACGGCGACGGGCGTTAAGAGAAAATGCAAGGCAGTTGTCAGTTCATATATGCGACCTCCTTTGCCTCGCGACTGAAGCGGCTTGATAAGATGATTACCCTGCTGCGCTCACACTGTAATAAACCACTAGCAAAAGGCGCCTCCGTGAAACTGTATACATATTGAGCTTTACGATAATTCTGCCACTGTATAAATTGAAAGACATCGTTTGGAAACTACCACTCGTGTGGCAATCAGGGCATAAAGACTACCTTATGGGCCTCCATTCTCTCAAACATGGCATAACCCCCCGCAGCCGAGGAAAGCGGCATTATGTGGTCGAACATGAACCTACGAACGTTATGTATGCATTAGCTTGGATTGTTCCGTAGATCTTGGGGTTTGTGTCGATGGCGAAAAATAGGGCGTCAGACTCAAGTTGCTTCTGATTCTGTTCCAGTATCGAAAGCGCCTCGGCGAAGACATGTCGGACGGGACAGCGGCCCATCTGTAAGCGCAGGTTCTTTCTGAGAGATGTTAGAACGTGTTTATACCCCATGTCCCCGCGAAGGTAGCCAACCCATATCCTTCGCTTCCTGACCATGGAATCTGCAAATATCAGTTTCGCCTTTCCCCGAAAACCAATGATGATAACATACCTCAGCATTATGCACTCCAATGCTGCTGATGGCACCGAAAGGTCGAACCAAATCAAATGCAGTCCTCAAGGCGGGAGAAAGGCCGACTACTTCGACTACCATGTCAGCAGCACGACCCCCAGTCACGTCAAGAATCCGCTCAAGCATGCTCTCCTTTCCGTTCTTGAAATTCAACGGTTCTGCCCCTAGCCTTTTGGCCGTTTCGAGACGGCTATCGATACTGTCGATGGCGAACAAGTGTTTTGGTTGAAAGTGCCGAGCGCAGAGGATTGCGCAAAGGCCAACGGGTCCGCATCCGATCACCACTATGGTGGATTCTCTCACGTTTACAGTTGGACATAGGGCCAGGGCACTCTTAACACCGAAATACCCAGTTGGGAAAACGTCGGCCATCAGAATCAACGCCCGACTAGAAACGCTTTCAGGTGCTCTGAGGACGGTGCCATCGGCTAGAGGCACCCGCACAAATTCGGCCTGACCGCCGTCGAGGTTCTCCGAGCCAAATACCAAACCCTCAACGCAGCGAGAGGTGCAGCCATTATGGCAATAGAAACAATCACCACTGGTGCTGTTAGCCATCCCTTCATTCTCTCTATTGTTTGTCGTGCTGGAGCCATACCAGGACACAGTGAAAGGGCAGACGACCCTATCGCCAACCTTGACGGTTTGTACGGCGAGCCCTGCTTCGGAAACAATACCGACAAATTCGTGGCCCAAGATACAACCGGTTGCGGACGGCTCGAGGCCACGATAAATGTGTAAGTCACTGGGTAATGTTAGCCCGGCCAGGACCAAGAGCACTCGGGGGATGCGTGGTCCTTACGAGCCACAGAGAGCAGTTGCTTGTACCTTGACGATGATGTCCCGACTATCCTGAACTGGGCTGCGTCAGTATTGCGCACGGCGTGATCAGCGTGAGGGGGAGCAAACGATGAGGAACGGGTCGGTCTTGAACAGAGACCTTGTAAGGCTCGTCAAATACAACAGCCTTCATTGTAAGTGAAGGAGCCATTGCACTAGAAGCAGAAGGATCGTAGCATACGAACTGAATCCCGAACCGATGATCTCCGGCCAGTTCCAAGTTGCCGAGTTGTTGTCCAATTTATAAAGGTGGGGGACGGCAGATCGTCGCCTGATGTTGCGAGAGGCGGAGTTGCAGCTGACGCCGACACCAGCCTAACCCCACTTTGGGATCAAGTTCCAACCTGGCTAGGTATCGAAGCTATCCGAGTCTCTGGGCGGATCTTTTGGATCATATCAAGGATCCCTAATGATCTGGATCGTCTTGCGACCACAATGATCCTACTCTAGCAGGTCCGTTGCGGCAGCCTTGGCCCCTCAACGACAAAGCTTAGTCATGTCGCGAGCCGTCCGGGACCCAATAGGTGCGCGCCCGGGCGCGCCCTTATGGGGTCCCGAGCCGTCCTTATCGGGCCCCGTGCAGGCGATCCGTCCCGCGACCGTCTGCCTTCGTCGTAGCAGGCAGTCAGTGCAGCCAACGTACATATGCGGCTTACTTCAGTCATCAGGATCTTTTGAAATTGCTTTGTAATGCTCTGGAATGAGTCATGTATCAGCTTTGGTCTCTATTTTGTACGCGCACAGTCTGCTCCCTTTCTGTGGAGAGCGCCCGCGCGCACCTAATTGGCTAGGAATGCGGAAAAAGGATAATGCGAGCTTATCCACAATGAGAAAAGCTCGCACATAAAGGCAGCCAACCGGTTGACAAGAAAAGCGGGTCCGCAAAATGCGCGCAGCCGGTGTCAGATTGGGGCTGCCGGGGCATAGCGGCCAACACATGATCGAGGCACGGGCAGAGCCCTTTTTGCATCGACAGACCTGCTGTTTAGAGACAGCAACAGCACATCAGGAATAGCTTAAATTGACCCTGTGTGAGCTTCTAAGACTATCTACATCGTGACCTTCATTTTGCGCTCGACAGCAGCAGCAGGGCCCGCTTATTCGTGCGCCACAAGCCGCCCTTCTGACAGCTGGCACAGCTGCGCCGCAGCCGCGCGCAGCCGGGCAATAAGGCAGTCAAATTGAAGCTATTTACGCTATTAAAAGCCAGTCACTTTCCACTCTGCTTCAAGAACAGCTTTAAAGCGTTCAGGCATCGAGTCAATCCAGCTATTGATTGACTCTTGGCTTAGCATATCCCAAGTCTCGAGCGCCGTGTCAACTAGGTCCTGCCAGCTACGGCAGGGCAACAGCCGTATAGCTGACGAAGGCGCCTGCCACGCGTTCTCAATTGGCGAGCGGTCCAGGCTGCCTGGAGCGTTATAATAGAAGCGAATGTTGTGATCTTTTTTATATTCCGTAACACTCTTACTTGTGTGGCTTGAATCGCGATCTTCTTCGAGGATGAATTGCTGCCCTTGGTTAAGCCACGGAAGTACGACCTTGCCGAGAACGTGGTCACGATAGTACGAAGCCGTCATCTTGCCGTTATTATTCGTTGAGATCCGATATTGGTGCAAAGGGCTTTTGAAGTCATAGCCAACGGCGGCCCAAAAGAGAGCATGGAAGCGTTCGTCTTCAAGCCTTGGCGTATCTTGCTCTTCAATACAGTCAGGGCAAAATCTCTCGCCGGGCTGCCTTAGGATCCAGGCTCGGCCGCTCTCGCCATAAGCAGCGTGCCACTCATCCGAATAGCGAATATCGCGAAAGTCTTCTTTTCGAGGCCGAAGCTCGAGGCTCTTGCGTGCAAATTCAACTCTTGCTTCGGCAAGCTTTGGAGATACCCACGCCTTCGGGCAAGCAATACAGCGGCGCCATTGCCTCGTGCCAAGGGCTCGTTGAACCGTACGGGGGCTAACATCCTTATCTATGCCGGCTGCCGGCAGAAGGTCTGCCCAACGAAGGGTACGGCCATCGTAACCAGTATCCCAAAGGAAGCGTTCGAACGTATCGATATCTGCGTCCGTAAGCTTCTTCTTGCCGCCGCGGATCTCTTCGAATACATTGTGGAAACGCCGGTCTGTAGAACGAAGGCTCTCGTAGCCCGGGGTCTTGCTAACGCAGCAGCTTTATAAGATATCGTTATAGCTAAAGTCGTATCCGTACCGGCGCTTTTGTAGCTGCGCAAATGCAACAGTGCACTTAACCCGGGCCTTCTTCGGCGTATCGTATGATAGTAGTGGACTTATAGCTGGCCAGGTATCTTAGATTATTTATTGAAGAAAAGCTAGCTGCCTAATCTATCGTTGAAATCGTAGCTAATATAGCTATCAAGGGACGCAAGGGAGGGCTTGTGATGTCAGTTGGCCCTCAGAACTGGTATGCGGGCGCATTTTGCGGTCCCGCTTTTCTGGTCAACCGGTTGGCAGCCTCAGTCAATTTACTATGTAGGAATTAAGGCTATTTGCATCGTCAATTCGTATGCTCCTAAAGGCTCCAATAGCGCATAGCGTGATACCTTCATATTAGCCGTGTTTGGCCAGGCTCTGCAGGTTGACGAGCTCAGCGTATCGTCCATTTTTTTTCATCAAGTCTGCATGTGTACCTGCCTCCACGATCCGTCCTTGGTCAAACACGTAGATAGAATCTGCCTTCTGAATGGTACTGAGACGGTGAGCCACTGCGATTGTCGTCCGGCCCCGTGCCGCCCTGTCCAGAGCCGCCTGCACCACAAGCTCCGACTCTGAGTCCAGTGCCGAAGTCGCTTCATCTAAAAGCAGAATCATAGGGTTGCGAATCAACGCGCGTGCAATAGCAATGCGCTGCCTCTGGCCACCAGACAGGAGCGTGCCCTTACTACCAACAACCGTGTTGAAGCCCTCGGGGAGAGACAAAACGAAGTCGCGGATGTTCGCCTCTCGGCAGGCAAATTCGATTATTTCGTCCGACACCTCCTCGTTGACGCTGCCCAGGGTAATGTTCTGCTTGATAGTTCCCTGATAGAGGGTCGGCTCCTGGCTGACTAGGGAAATAAAGGATCGATAATTGTTGATGTTCAAACTGTCGATCTTCTTGCCATCAACATACACACCACCCGCCAGAGGGTCATAGAATCGCTCCAACAAGGCAATGGCCGTGCTTTTCCCGCAGCCAGAGGGGCCAACAAGAGCTACATACTGGCCTGGTCGGACAAGGAAGCTGAGACCTCGAAGTACAGGTTGCTCTGGTCGCGTAGGGTAGCGGAAGTGAACGTCGCGGAATTCGACGATACCATCGACCTTTTGGAGTTGTTCCCCTTCTTTCGACCACGAATCGATAGTTGGCTTACGGTCAAAGAGTGTCTTCAGTTCCTCGGTTGCCTGGTGCGCCTTGCTCATGTCGGGTGCAAATGAAAAGATGCTTCCCACTGACTGCGTTCCGAAGATGACGGCCATCAAACAGAGGAAGAACTGGAATAAATTATACTCTTCATTTCCAATCAGAGTACCGCCGTACCAGAAACCGAGGGCGAGGCACAGAAAAAGCAGAGACTGCGATGCCGCGTAAAGAGCACTGGACTTGAAAACTGACATCAGACTTCGGCGTTGCTGCGCAGCCAAGGAGTTCCGATACTGCGTTAGAATGCCGTGCTCACGGGTGAGAGATGCGACAGTCCGGATCGACGAGATCGCTTCCGAGGCAAAAGAGGCAGACGATACATATGCGGCCTTAGCACGTCGCTGAAAATGAGTTAATACCCATAACCGAAAGAAACCGCAGCCAAGGAGAATCGGGATCGTTGACATGCAGACCAAGGACAGCTTCCATCCGATTGCAAGGGATAAGACGATTACAGAAACGAGTGTTGACATCATCATTAATAGAGTTCCGAGAGTGATACCGCTCAGTCCAGCCACATGGTTCGTCTCGGTCGACAAAATCGAGGTTAGAGCCCCTACTGTATTCTCATCCTTGTCGAAGAAGGCGATGTCTTGTCGGAGCATGGCTCTAAAAGCGCGATTTCTGGTGCGGCGGATGAGGCGCTCGGAGCATACAGCGAATGCAATACCCTGCAAGAAAAGGGCAATGAACTGGACGAATGCAAGCATCAAGAACATAAGACTCCAGAAATCCGAATCTTTTTTAACTTGATAGCGATTGATATTGGTGATGGGTTGAGACAGAGTGGCAATTTGCTTGGCGTAGAAAACTGAGTTTGAAGATTTAGCACATGTTGTTACCCGATTAGGCCAGGAATATCACGGTTCTCACCTGCTAAGATAGGGTAGCCGCTGCCACAGATGACGGAGAAGAAGAGCCCGGCCAACATCAACCTCCACTCTGGCTTATTGAACGAGGCTATGAGCGATATCAAGGTAAAAATTCTGTACTTCTGTCCTTCCTCACCCAGTTTCTGGTTCTGAAGAGCCACGCTCGAAGTCAGCTTCTGAACTGGTGCGCGCGCAAGTTTAGCAGTAATTCTATCGGCATTCGCTATGCAGCCGCCTTCCTCACTCGTCGACATCTTTTCGTGAAGCTGAGTCTCCTCCTGGGTGAGCTCTGCCTCTTCTTCTGCCGTCAAATCTTCGGCAGCGGCTATATTTTGCGCAGAGACTAGGTTGAAATAAGCTGTCTTCTTTTCCAAAAGCTCATCATGAGTACCCTGCTCAATAATGCGACCTTGGGACATGACGACAATATTGTGAGCATCCTTGATGGTAGATAGACGATGAGCAATAGTAATAGTCGTACGGCCAGCCGCAGCAGCTTCCAATGCTGTCTGTACAACGCCCTCACATTTAGTGTCGAGGGCTGACGTGGCCTCATCTAGGAGAAGTACTGCATCTTGTTAGCATCGCGCCACAAAGGGGTGAGTTATGTTGAAGATCACCAACTTTTCGGATCGGAGACGATGGCTCGAGCGATGGCGATACGTTGCTTCTGGCCGCCAGACAGTAAGAATCCTTTTGCGCCCACATTGGTCTCATAGCCTTCGGGCAAGTCGGACACAAAGCCGTGTGCATTTGCCTTCTTCGCCGCTTCAATGACGAGCTCTCGCTGTCTTTCGCTAGTTTCGTCCTCGAACTTGGTGCCAATTAAGCCGTAGAGAATGTTGTCATAAATGGTGGTTCCGAAAAGAGTTGGCTCCTGACTGACTAAGGCCATTTGCTGACGCAGCCACTTAAGGTTGAGCTTACTGATGTCGTGGCCGTCAAAATAGATCGTACCCTCGACAGGGTTGTAGAAGCGCTCGACTAAACCCACAACCGTGCTTTTCCCAGAACCAGATGTGCCAACGAGGGCGGTTGTTTTGCCAGCGGGAATGTTCAGGCTCAAGTCCTCTATGACAACAACCTCTGGGCGGGATGGGTAGATGTGCTTTATGTTCTCTAGGCGAATGTTTCCCTCCAGATGGTCGAGCTTCTCGCCATCGTCTCTGAGTGGGTCAAGAGGAGAAATGCGGTCGATGGTGTTGAAGATCTTGGCAGCAGCTGCAATGGCTGTGGTGAAAGCTTGGATGTTAGGCAAAACACTACCGAGACTTAATGCCCCCATTATAACGGACATCATGATGATGAGTAGCTTGGAAAGAGGGATATCGCCCTCGACAAGAAATTTGCTTCCTTGCCAAAATGCCAAACCGTAGTTCAGATAGAAAATTAGCCACATGCCGGCAACCATTATTGCCATGGAACCTTTGGCCCTTATACCATAATATTCCGCCTTCTTGAGATGTATGTCGTACTGCATGGCTAAGCGATCCTGGGCGCCGAAGGCAATAGTGTTTCGAATAGAGCTGATGGCTTCGTCGGCGACATTGCCACCCTGAACATACGACTCGAGAGAGGCTTTGCCATGATTTAACATGAGTTTGGAGCCAATACCCACAACCAAAAGCATGGCGCATACAGCGCAAGAGAGAATGAGTGTGAGTTTCCAATAAGTCACAAAGCCGACAATGGAGGCTGCGAAGAAGGTACCAAAGGCGGAGAGAGCCAGAGAGACTTTATGAGAAATGCCGTCCTGTATGAGGTTGGTGTTCAAGGTAATGCATGTAGTCACCTCGCCAGCGCCAATCTTATCAAAGAAGCCAATGTTCTGTCGCATACAGCTCTCGAGGTAGCGCTCGCGAATTTTAGCGCTGATATGCTCGCCGGTGTAGCTAAAGCCGACGGTGCAGACATAAGTGACAATGAATTGTCCGATGGCAAGGTAGACAAAGTAGAGGACAAGTTTGCTCATCTCGTTGATGAATTCGTCGTTCGTCTCGGCACCATTACTGTATAAATAATTCCGCAAGGTATGTTGGAGATTTCCGAATATGACAGTCATGAGAGGTCCCGCAGCGCCTGATGCAATTGCGCAGATGGCGGAGATGATGATAATCATGATATCGATCCGCGATGAGTAGCGATAAACGATCTTGACGCCCTTCTGGAGCTCGGGGGTGAAGACCTGGCGCCTAAGGACGTCGGCTTGGTGGGGCGGCAAGTGTTGGTACACTTCGTCCAAGTCATCTCCCATGGGCAGCGCAGGCCTTCTAGACTCGGCTCTTTCCAGGACTATTTTGTCGATCTGAATCGGCCTTCCCTTGCCGACGGACATAACATTACCTTCGGTTAACTCGCCGCGGCTTGGAGAGCCCCCAGAGCCACTACGATCGGATGCCTCTTCCAAGAGGTCACCAGCCGAGGCTATGGAGTGTTTCTCGGCGGCGACGGCCTCCAGTGAGGGCGTTTCTTCAGTCATTTTGTCCTTTGCACGAATTGTTCTTTGATTTGTACTCTGGTGTAAGAGTAGGATGATAGCTAAATATCTAGTCTCGCTGGAGCGGAACCGTTTTAAATGATTGAGGTGAAGCTCGAGGCGTGTGGACGGCACGGCATTCGATGGCAGCGGGTGAATGAGACTGGACAAGCGTCGGGAAAGGTGGAGAAGAGAACAGCCTGAGAAGGATAGGACTTGAGGCGGAGAATGGCAGTGAACAGATAGATAGTGGAGAACACGGAAGGGGAATGCAAGAACATCGTTGCCAATTCAGTACGAATGCAAACATGGCCAAGGATTGATAAGGAGGTAACAATCGGCACTTCGCCCGGGGACAATGGTGGGTATGCTGCGGACACGGAACATAAACCAAAAGGTCCAAGCTCTCTTTTGGGTTGCCCATACCTGTATGCAACGGTTACTACGCGTACAAAGTACTGCACTGTACCTAGCGCATGTACAGCATGAGATATTACCCATCCAACGTAATGTGCGCCAGACCTTTGCCAGCTGGCGTTACTCATACTCGTAAGCTGCTGCGGAGACGCATTCCCCCCGCGCGGTGAAATTTTCTCCATGCGGCTCTAGCCGGGATTGCCGGTCCATCCCCACCCAGACTTGCAAGGATTGAACACAACAGCGTTGGTTACGAGTAGATCGTGAAGGTAGCACCAGATTAACAGGATTTATCACCTATTCAACGGTAAACGACACGAGAGGCTGCAGCGGCTATCTCAAGAAGATGGGAGGAAAGCCAGAACTTCCCATTGTAAAACTATGAACGATACAACGTAGGTAGCAACGGATGTGAGGCCAGAAGGAAGCATCACGACCGAAGGCTGAAGCTGTTTTGCACCCAGCATCGGATGTAAAGTATGAGGGATCATCTGGTCTTATGCAGGGATCCAGACGCCTCTTTATGTCCACAGAATATTAGACCCCCTAGTTATCCTTCACGCCATTTCGTAAGAGCTTGCACCGTTACACCAATAACGTGGCAAACATGGCCATCAGAAGGGACGACGAAGTGCAGCCACGAGTGGTGAGTAATCAATACGACTTGGAGCTGCTGTATGTATCTCGAACTCACGACAGAATAAATCGAATAGACAAGGAGCTGGAGCCCAAAATTATGCTGCTTCGTTCTACCGATGAAGTGCTTTCGTCTGGTGTGAAGGCTTCAATGTTATCATCAACCTCCCATAACCTCGGTGAAGCAGCCGTAGATATGGTAATAGCCGGAATCTTATGTTTGTGAGATAACGTGTCCGCATCGGGGGAGTGTCTTGTACCCAAAGTATCTGATACGTACACACCTGGAGCGCTGTGTTATCCTTTTTACGCCACACCCGGTAAGCCACTGCTTTGACGCTACTCCGTGTACGTAGTTACGCACCTTTAGAGACGCAGCCTGGGGCACGCTAGTCATCGCGGGACAATCAATACTTCTTTTAGCTAAGCCATTGCCCCATATGAGAAGTATCAACAACCCTTCTCAGTACACAAAGCTACATCTCTTCCAGCATGGTCTCTAATTAATTTTGGTTCTTTAAAGTTCAGCGATACTTACAGGGGACTTGTGGGCCGATCTGGGATCCACAAGCTGCGTACTCGTACTCGTACGACTTCGATAGCAGATTTGCATGGAAATTGCACATGGACCGGGGAAATTACCATATCAGTCCAGCCAACGAAGTGGTGCATCATCAGGCTATGGACCAATAGCACACAAAGATCCAGCGTTGAACGTTCAGTAAGGACCAACAAATGCCGCAACCAGAAGTGAATGAACCTGTATGGGTATGTTTACTTACGAGTAGACAAGTAATGGTAGCCCGGACGCACCTGAGCCATTGAGGCACATTGCAACAGCAACCTAATTCACACACGAGAATTTCTCAAAATTGTTCGACAAAGGACTACGGACTTGAGGTAAGAAAGGTTAGCATCGCTAAGGGAGAAGTATATGAACTAATTGTGCCTAGACAGGATGAATTCGAACTCGAGCGGCCAGTATTCGATTCGAAGTATCCAACCAGGCAATGAACGGACCGAATCCAAACAGTTGAGCGTCGAGCGCGTCAGCCCTTTTTCGTTGTTGAGAGGCAATTGTGACATTGAAGCAATACGGGGCGATGTTGCAGCTGCCTGTAATGTCCGCGGGCATCTCGTTGAGGATATCTACCCCTGCACTCCGATGCAGGAGGGACTAATGTCCCTAGCGCTTAAGAATCCAGGAAACTACGTCATGCAAGCCATAATGAACCTGTCGCCGGATGTCAATATAGACTCTTTTCGTTCTGCATGGCAAAATGTGGTGCGCCAACTGGAAATACTCCGGACTCGAATTGTGCACCATGATAAATTGGGACTTTTGCAGGCAGTTCTTGTCGAGGATATTCACTGGATCACCGAAGAGACCCTCAGCGACTATAACAGGAAGCACTCTCATCTTTCCGTGGGTCTATGCCAGCGTCTTTCATGCTACGCTCTTATTGATAGTGGTGGCCCCCGTCAGTCCTTCATATGGACGATTAATCACGTGATTTACGACGGCTGGCTGCTGCACAGAGTTACGAACATGGTGGGCTCATACATGTCCCAAGGTTACTCACCGTTCAAGAACCAACAATTCAACAAGTTTGTCAGAAGCGTCCTGGAACAACAGCATCATGAAAAAGAGGCATACTGGAAATCTTACCTGGGAGGATGTAAGAACCCTCAGTTCCCTTCAGCGACATCATCGATAGACGGGCCGATAAGATGGTTCCGAACGGAACACAACTGTCACTTGTACGCGGCAAGAGGCAGAAGCAAACCTTCAACGCTTGTGTATGCAGCGCTTGCAGTTATGGCGGATTCCGGCAACCTGATTGACATTGTTTTCGGTACTATTAGCTCGGGAAGGCGTATGGGAGACCTTGAGCTAAATGACATTGCCGGACCCACGATTGCCGCCATCCCGATGCGAATCAGAATTGAGCGAAGGACAAAGGTAGCGGACTTTCTGCAAATTATCGAAAAAGAATCACAGCAACGGAATGCTTTTGAACAGATTGGATTACAGAACATTGCAAAAATTGACGACAGCACTCGCAAAGCTTGCCATTTCCAGACCATGGTCATTGTGCAGCCTAGGGAAAACGACTTAATGACGTATTCTGCCATGGGTCAATGGATTACTGGTTCCAAGGATCCGACGACGAGAACATACCAACTGACCATACAAGCAATCCTGAAAGGAAGTATCATAAAGTTAGTGGCAGACTCGAATACTAAGGTTATGCCTGAAATAGAAGCGGCTTGGCTTTTGCAGCGGCTTGGCAGCGTGATGCAACAACTGGCGTCGGCGGCGATAGACCAGACCGTGGCAGAAATTGATGTTCTTTCAGCAACCGATCATGAGAGGATATGGTCGTGGAACAGCACAGTCCCAGCAGCGGCAGGCCGGTGCGTACACAGCCTCTTTGAGGCGCAGGCGGCTGCGAGCCCCGAGGCGACGACCGTGTGTGCATGGGATGGCAAGCTCACTTACGGCGAGCTGGAGGAGCTGGCAACGCGGCTTGCGCAGCACCTGGTCGCTCTCGGGGTGGGTACGGAGTCGATGGTGCCGCTATGCTTCGAGAAGTCACGGTGGACGGTGGTGGCGATGCTAGCCGTGCTTAAGGCTGGCGGCGCTTTCGTGCCCCTGGACGCGTCACAGGCCTCAGATCGAAGAGAGAGAATCCTTGCTCAGATTGGGGCGGAGGTGGTGTTAACATCTGCCAAATATGCGGCAATGCTGGCTGCTCCTGGCCGAATTGTCATTCCCGTATACGCCGAGGCCATGGATCGCTTACCGGAGGGGTCGAGGACGACTCGACTGCCGCCGGAGCAGCCTTCGTCTGCAGCATACATCATCTTTACATCTGGGAGCACCGGAGAGCCCAAAGGTGTGGTGGTGGACCATCGCGCTCTCAGTACTAGCTGCTTCTATCATGGCCTGAAGATTGGGTTCGACAAACAGACGCGAGTATTTCAGTTTACCTCATATACCTTTGACGTGAGCATCATGGAGATGTTAACCACGCTTATATACGGCGGCTGCATCTGTGTGCCCTCGGATATGGAGAGGTTCAATGACATTGAGCGTAGTGTCAATCTGATGAAAGTCAACCTTGCCTCGCTCACACCATCCGTTGCGAGGCTTATAGAGCCCAGACGCGTCCCAACTCTGGAAACGATCGTCATGGGTGGAGAGAACGCGACCGACCGAGACTTCAAGAGGTGGTCACACCTTCAGAAAATTATTAACGGATATGGGCCAACGGAATGTACCATTTTCTGTTCATTAAACGAGGTCGACACCAACCAAGGCGGTGGCTCATGCGTTGGAAAAGCTATCGGTTCGGTATGCTGGGTCGTGTCACCCGAAGACCACAACCGGCTCGCGCCGGTAGGCGGGGTAGGCGAGCTGCTCGTCGAGGGCCCGATTCTAGCGCGGGGATATTTGCACGACCCAGAGAAGACGGCGGCTTCGTTCATCGAAGATCCTCCGTGGCTGTTGCGCGGGGCTGCGGGCCGCCCAGGGCGGCGCGGCCGTATGTATAAGACCGGCGACCTGGTCCGGTACAATGAGGACGGGAGCCTGGTGTACATTGGCCGCAAGGACACCCAGGTCAAGATCCACGGGCAGCGTGTGGAGCTGGGAGAGGTCGAGCACCACGTCCAGGCCTGCGTTCCCGGAGCCGAACAGGCTGTTGCCGAGGTAGTTACGCCGGGCGGCGAGGGATCAAGCCCCGTGCTGGCGGCGTTCCTCGTGATGGAGCAGTCGTCGCCGCACGAGGGCGCCAACGGGGCGCCCAACGGAGAGCCGGTGGCCCAGGTGGCGAGCGTCCCCGCCGCGGTGGACGGCGACCTGGCAGAGCGGCTGCCGGCGTATATGGTCCCGGCTGTGTACTTCACCATCAGCCGGCTGCCCATCAACACCTCGGGCAAGACGGACCGTCGCCGGCTTCGAGCCATTGGCGGCAGCTTCACGGCGGAGCAGCTCGCGGAGATGCGCAGCGGGTCCCGGCGTGACAAGCGAGCCCCGTCCACGCAGGCGGAGCAGGCTCTGCAGCAGATCTGGGCGCGCATCCTCAACATCGACGCTGCCGGCATTGGCGCCGACGACAGCTTTTTCCGTCTCGGTGGCGACTCTATCGCGGCCATGAAGCTGGTGAGCCACGCCCGTCGCGCTGGCATCAACCTCTCCGTCGCGGATATCTTCCGCAGCCCTCGGCTATGCGCCCTGGCAAGCCTATCGCCGCGCGAATCGGAGGTCCTGCCGGATGAGCTAGACGCCTTTGCCCTTTTGGGCGAAAACGCGTCTGAGTATCGTAGCCGCATCGCGGCTGCCTGCGATCTAGATCCACAGTCGATCGACGATGCATACCCTTGCACGCCGCTCCAAGAGGGTCTCCTCTCCCTCACGTCCAAGTCCTCGGGGGCCTACACCTCGCGATGCGTTCTAGCGTTAGCGGAGCACATCGACCTCGACCGGTTCCGCCGCGCGTGGGAACAGGCAGCGCGGCGTCTACCTATTCTACGCACACGGATCGTCGAGGATACCGAACTCGGGCTGCTCCAGGTTGTAGCCAACGAACATATCCAGTGGCGCGGCGGAACCGACCTCGATAGCTTCCTCCAGCAAGACGCCGCGGATCCGATGGGCCTAGGTACCCCGCTCTGTCGATACGCCATGGTCGTGGATGACGAGAGGCACGGATCGCGGCGTGCCTGGTTCGTCTGGACAATACACCACACGCTCTACGACGGACAATTCCTCGGCCGGGTCCCCGACCTCGCCAGCCGCATCTATAGGGGCTTGCCGCACGAGAGAGACTACAAGGACTTCAAATACTTCGCGAGGTATCTAGCGGGGGTAGATGCCGAGACCATGAACGCCTACTGGCGGTCGGCATTTATCGGCTTCGATTCTACGTTGTTCCCTACACCGTTGCTGTCGTCAGAGGCGGTGACGGCTAGCCGCGTGGTGGAGCGCCAGCTCGTGCTGCCACCGATCACGGAGCCTGACATTACTGCAGCCAGCCTTATTCGGGCATCCTGGGCATTGACGGCCGCCGCATGCGGCGGTTCCCCGGACGTTGTCTTTGGGGCTACCGTATCCGGTCGCTATGCCGATATGGCCGGTATAGGGGACATCGCCGGGCCTACCATCGCCACGGTGCCGGTTCGGATCCGGGTCCCCTTAACGCAGACGGTGACGGCGTACCTCCGCCAAGTACAGGAGCAATCTATCGGCATGGTCCCCTTCGAGCAGGCAGGCCTGCAGAGGATCCGAGAGCTGAGTCGCGAGGCTCATCAGGCCTGTCAGTTTCAAACGCTGCTCGTAGTCCAGCCACGGCAGGACGCGGATACCGAGGCAATGAACGACGGGGAGTTCGGTAGTTGGACAAACGATGCGCAAGCAAGAGATTTCGCAACCTACGCGCTCAATCTCATTTGCGTCCTAAACGCCTCGGGGGCCAGAGTGGAGGCCATCTTCGACCCGGCTGTTGTCAGCGAGTGGGTTGTGAGGGCAGCCCTCGAGCGGCTGGATGGCGTGATACAGCAGCTGGCGTCGGCAACGGCGGAGCAGACCGTAGCGGACATTGATGTTCTTTCAGCAACCGATTATCAGAGACTATGGTCGTGGAACGCGACGGTGCCGGCGGCGGTGGACCGGTGCGTGCACAGCCTGTTCGAGGAGCAGGCGGCGGCGCGCCCCGAGGCGGCGGCCGTGTGCGCGTGGGACGGCGAGCTGACGTACGGCGAGCTGGACAACCTGGCGACGCGCCTGGCGCACCACCTTGTGGCCGTGGGCGTCCGCCCGGAGACCATGGTGCCGCTGTGCTTCGAGAAGTCGATGTGGACAGTGGTGGCCATGCTGGCCGTGCTCAAGGCCGGCGGCGCCATCGTCCCGCTAGATCCGTCCCAGGCCGCAGACCGACGCGAGCGGATTGTAGCGTGGACCGGTGCTGAGCTGGTCGTGGCTTCTGCCCAACACTCCGCAACGATGGCTCTGGTTGGCCGGATTGTCGTCTCTGTTTGTCCCTCAAGTATTAGCAGGTCGTCGGATGACGTCACTTCCACAGCTCTGCCGGCGGTCAAGCCGCTAACGGCAGCTTATGTGATGTTTACGTCTGGCAGTACTGGACAGCCCAAAGGCGTGGTGATGCAGCACCATGCTGTCACTACGAGCTGTTACTACAATGGTTTGGAAGTGGGGCTTCAGAAAGGCTCCCGTGTCCTTCAATTTTCGTCTTACACTTTCGACATCAGCATTCTGGAAATTCTGAGTACTCTCATATTTGGTGGGAGCATTTGTGTACCTTCTGACGAAGACAGATTGACAGATCTTGAGCGAGCCATCAGTTCGATGACAGTCAACATCGCTTTTTTGACACCGGCGTTAGGAAGACTACTAGATCCTGCTCGAGTTCCATCACTCGCAACAATTGTCATGGGTGGCGAAACTGGCACAGACAATGACTTTAACAGATGGTCAATTGCCGTGAATGCCTATGGGCCAACGGAATGTGCGATGATCTGCTCCATCAACAGGGTTGGTGTGAATTCTCAATGTAGCTCCAACATAGGAAGAGGTGTGGGTTGCGTGTGCTGGGTGGTCAGTCAAGGAGAAGCACAGCAACTGGCGCCAGTTGGAGCCATTGGCGAGCTACTTGTGGAAGGTCCAATCCTGGCTCGGGGATATTTGTGTGACTCTCGCAAGACAGCGGCGGCTTTCATCGAGGATCCACCTTGGCTTCTGCGCGGCGCAGCCGGTCGTCCGGGCCGCCGCGGGCGGCTGTACAAAACCGGTGACCTAGTGCGGTACAACGAGGATGGGAGCTTGGTATTCGTCGGCCGCAAGGATACGCAGGTCAAGATCCGCGGCCAGCGCGTTGAACTCAGCGAAGTTGAACACTACGTGCGTGCGTGCATGCAAGGTGTGCGGCAAGTAGCCGCAGAGGTAATCGTACCACGAGGCGAGGATTCCAGCCCAATGCTTGCTGCGTTTCTGGTACTTAACAGTGATGAAAAGGCTGAAAAATCCGGCGAGAAGACTGATGCGGGCGAACATATCTCTTTGTCCTCGATAGTTCGGGTGATAAGCATCTCGGAGGAGGTGGAAGACGCACTTTCAGGCAATCTGCCCGCTTACATGCGACCCGCTATTTATTTTGCTATTTCTCAGCTCCCGATCAACAGCTCCGGCAAGATTGACCGTCGCCAGCTGCGCGCCACGGGTGCCACATTCTCCGTGCAGCAGCTGGCTGAGATGCTCAGCGGGTCCCAACGTGACAAGCGAGCCCCGTCTACGAAGGCGGAGCAGGCCCTGCAGCAGATCTGGTCGCGCGTCCTCAACATCGATGCTGCCAGCATCGGCGCCGACGACAGCTTCTTCCGTCTCGGCGGCGATTCCATAGCGGCTATGAAGCTGGTAAGCTATGCCCGTCGCGCTGGACTCACCGTCTCCGTTGCAGACGTCTTCCGCAACTCTCAGCTATCCGTCCTGTCACGCTTGTTGACATGCGAACCAGACGAGCGGCCACATCCCAAGTTGCGTCAAGAAGCCAGCCAGGCGATTTTCTCAACGTACGACGCTTCTGGGAATATTCCCACAGATCATCAAAGTGGACCTGTCCAGCAATCTTTTGCTCAAGAGCGTTTGTGGTTTTTGGACCAGCTGTATCCCGGCTTGACATGGTATCTAATTCCGTGTGCTTTACGACTCCGAGGATCACTTCAGCTCAACGCGCTCAACACGGCGCTGGTCGCACTGGAGTATCGCCACGAAACACTCCGAACAACCTTTGGGTCCCTAGACGGCGTCAATGTCCAAACTGTTCAGCCTTTCAAATCGAAGAAGCTCAAGGTGGTCAATCTCTTGTCCAAGGACTTGGCGCAGGCGCTGCAGAGGGAACAAACAATCCCATTCAACCTTGAGAACGAGCCCGGCTGGAGAGTCTCCATGTATCGCCTTGAAAATGACGACCATATCTTGTCTATTGTCATGCACCATATCATTTCCGACGGTTGGTCCGTAGATGTACTTCGTAGAGAGCTAGCTACGTTTTATGCCGCTGCCATTCACGGTCATGATCCACTCTCTCAGGTAGATCCTCTGCCTATTCAATATCGAGACTATTCTATATGGCAAAGGCAACGGACACAAACAGACGAATACCAACGACAGGCAAATTACTGGGCCTCGCAGTTAAAAAACAGCCGGCCAGCAGAATTGCTTTGTGACAAGCCTCGGCCGGCTACACTCTCTGGGCAGGCTGGCGTACAACAACGGAGAATAGAAGACTCCATATATAAAAATTTGCGGAGGTTTTGCAAAGATCGGGGGGTGACACCATTCGTCGTACTTCTCGCCGCATTTGGGGGGGCGCATTATCGCCTTACCGGTGCAAATGATGCAACAATTGGGACTGGCAACGCTAGTCGCGATCTATGGGAACTGAGAGACATGATCGGATTCTTCGTCAACATGCAGTGCATCCGAATCAATATCGAAGGCGAATCCTTCGAGGAATTAGTACGTCAAGTTCAAGCAACGACAGTTGCTTCCCTTAGCAATCAAGATGTCCCATTCGAGGAAGTAGTGGCGCAATTCCGACAGGACAGGGATCTATCTCGCCATCCACTAGTCCAATTAATCTTTGTCCTGCATTCTCAGTTAGACTTGGGGAAATTTGAGTTTGAAGGTGTCGAGACAGAGCTCATAACCTCGTCGATAACCTCAAGGTTCGACCTCGAGGTGCATATCTTTCAAGAAGAGCAAAGCGTTTGTGCCCAGGTTGTCTACTCAACGGATCTCTACAATGATGAAACTATTAGCAACTTGCTGTCTGTCTTTCTCAAGATTCTCGAACAAAGTCTCGATGAGCCAAGAACTGCGATTATCTCACTACCATTATTCACAAATAATGACTACTCGACGCTGGAAAAAATGGGCGTGGTCCAAATTCACAAAACAAAATATCCTCGCGGATTGAGTGTGGTCGACGTCTTCCGCCAGCAGGCCATCACAACTCCTGATAGAGTGGCTGTTAAAGACTCTTCCACTAGGCTCACTTATGCTCAGCTGGATCAGATATCAGATGTTCTTGCCGAGTGGCTGGCGACGCGGTCTCTTGCTGCAGAGACACTGATAGGCGTTTTTGCGACTCGAACCTGCCAGACAATTATTGCTTTCCTAGGCATCCTCAAGGCCAACCTAGCTTATCTGCCACTGGATGTCAAGACACCGGTTGGTCGGATGGGGTTCATTTTGTCATCCATACAAGCCCATAAGCTCGTTCTTGTTGGGTCCAGCGTACAATTTCCTGCTGTACAATTAGAGGGTGTCGAGTCTGTTCGCATCGCGGACGTTTTATGTGAGCAAACTCAGAAGACGAGTGGTTTTCAAGCTATGAAGTCATCTGATGCGCCTTCGGCCACCAGCCTTGCCTACGTCATGTTCACCTCTGGCTCAACAGGCCGGCCAAAGGGTGTTATGGTGGAACATCGCGCCATAGTTCGGCTGGCCAAGGATAATGAAATGGTGCGACAGCTCCCGGCAGATGCAACCATGGCCCACGTAACAAGCGTTGCTTTCGATGTTTCCACCTGGGAAATCTACGCCACGTTGCTGAATGGCCATACATTGGCCTGCTTCGAGTCTATGGCATTATTAGACGTTGCCACACTGCCTAGCACCTTGGCGCGGGAACAAGTGCAAGTCATGTTTCTTACACCATCCTTACTGAAGCAATATCTTGTTCAATGTCCCGGCGCAATTGGCGTATTAGAGGTGCTGTTCGTGGGAGGCGAGCGGGTTGACCCGCGAGACATATTCGCTGCGCGAAAGCGAACGAAAGCCAGAATCGTCAACGGCTACGGGCCTACAGAAAATACCGGCTTCAGCACGCAATATTATGTCCCAGAATGGGAGAAGTGCAGTAACGGAGTGCCTATCGGACGTGCTCTCAGCAACTCGGGCGCCGTCGTCATGGATCAACAACAGCGCCTCGTCCCGCTCGGTGTCATCGGCGAGCTCGTAGTCACGGGAGATGGCCTGGCTCGAGGTTACATCGACCCCCAGCAAGATGTTGGCCGATTCATCTCTGTGAAGATTGGTGGGGAGACGGTTAGAGCCTACAGAACTGGTGACTTTGTTCGCTACCGGCCGGTTGATGGCCAGCTAGAATTTTTCGGGCGGATGGACGGACAAGTGAAGGTCCGAGGACATCGTGTCGAGCTTGGAGAGATCGAGCACGCCCTCCGCAGCCACGACAGTGTAGAAGATGCCGCTGCTGTCGTACAGCACGAGGATGGCCAGGAGGCGCGAATTGTTAGCTTTGTCACAATGCGCGAGGATGACGCCAGACCCGAAAAAGGATCGATTGATGGCCATGAGTTACAGCATGCCCAAATGTGGGGTGAGCGGTTTGATGTTGAGACGTATGTCCCCATCGACAAAATGCGAACCGAGGCAGTCGGGCGAGACTTCATCGGATGGACTTCAATGTATAACGGAAAAGATATTGACAAGGGAGAGATGAACGAATGGTTGGACGATACAATGCAAACCATAATCAACGGCAGCACTCCCAGCCATGTTCTCGAGATAGGTTCAGGCTCAGGAATGGTCCTCTTCAACTTGGAGAAGGGGCTGCAAAGCTATATTGGACTTGAGCCATCGAAACGAGCGGTCGATTTTATTACCAAGACAGTCAAGTCATCCACGCTGACGGATAAGGTCAAGATATACAAAGCCACAGCAGCAGACATTGGTCAGCTCGATACATCTGTTTCGCCTGAATTTGTCATTTTGAATTCAGTCGTGCAGTATTTTCCCAGTCAGGCTTATCTCTTCAGATTTGTGCAGGATATTCTCAAATTTGACAGTGTCAAAACACTCTTCTTTGGTGATATCCGATCCTATGCGCTATACAGAGAGTTTTTGAGCAGCAGGGCATTGTATATGGTTGGAGAAAAGGCTAGGAAAGACGAGGTTCGACGGGTAATGACCGATATGGAGCGAGTCGAGTCGGAATTACTTGTTGATCCAGGCTTTTTCACCGCTTTGCCAAGTCGTCTGCCCGACCACATCGAACATGTCGAGATTTTGCCCAAGAAGATGCACGCTACCAATGAGCTGAGTTGTTATCGCTATGCTGCTGTTGTGCACCTCAGGGCACAGAACCGAGAGCAGACAGCAAGACTTCATGAGATTGGTCAAGACGGATGGGTTGACTTCATAGAACACAAGCTCGATCACGACTCACTTTTACGGATGTTGCAGCGGCCTTCGGCCTCATCTATCATTGCTGTAAGCAACATCCCCAACAGAAAAACCGTATTTGAAAGACATATTCTCCATTCCCTCGACAACCAGAAAGATGAAGTGCCTTGTGCAGACAGATGGCTCTTGTCCGCGCGTCAAAGTGCCCAAAATTGTGCTTCACTCTCCGCAGTCGACCTGATCAAACTGGCCCAAGAAACGGGCTACCGAATTGAAATAAGCTGGGCTCGCCAGAACTCTCAGCTTGGAGGTTTTGATGCTGTGTTTCATCGCAATCAACCTGTCGCAGGCCAAAGCAGGGTCATGTTTCGATTCCCTCACGATCATCATAATCGTCCACTCAAATCTTTCAGCAATCAACCGTTACGAGTGCAGCTGAGGCAGAAAGTTCAAGAGCAACTCTGCAAAATGCTACGAGACCAGCTACCTGCATATATGGTACCTCAGGTGATCACTGTCTTAGAGAAGATGCCTGTCAACGAAAATGGAAAGCTCGATTGTCAGGCTCTTGTGAAGGGCACCAAAACTCAATCAGCAAGTCGATCATTGGTACAGCAACCCGTGTCAGGAGAAGAGACGCGGATGCAGAGCATATGGGCCAAAGTGCTTAACGTCAAACCGGCTAGTATCGGAGTCGACGACAGCTTCTTCCAACTTGGTGGCAGTTCTATCGCCGCAATGAAAGTCGTGGCTGAGGCCCGCAAGGCTGGCATCAGGCTCGCTGTGGCAGACATCTTCCGCCATCCAGTGTTGCATGATCTTGCCATTTGTGGCCATAGCATAGATGAAGACTCTCTCGAAGAAGTTGTGCCTTTTTCTCTTCTGGGCAAGGATTTCGATGTGGATTCTTTCCTTCGAGATATCTCAAGCCACTTTCAATTGGACCCCGATGCCATACGAGACGCCTACCCTTGCACGCCTCTTCAAGAAGGCCTTCTATCCTTGACATCGAAGCGATCAGGGGATTATATTATGCAAGGTGCATTCGAACTGCCTCCAACAGTTACAACCGAAGCCTTTTGCAAGGCATGGGAAACTGTATCTCGTGCAATGCCGATCTTGCGTACCAGGATTATCCAACACAACGTTCATGGTCTCCTGCAGGTAGTGGTAGACGAACAACTCCCTTGGATTGATGCAACAGACCTGGACAAGTACCTCGAGTCTGATAGCAAACATTCAATGAACTTAGGCGAGTCGCTTACACGCTACGCGCTTGTTAAAGATAACACCAAAACACATAGATGGTTTGTGTGGACGATACATCATGCACTCTACGATGGTCAGTCCATGGGTCTCATCATGGATGCCGTCAACCGAGCATATCAGGGGCAGTCAATCGAGCCAGCCACTCAATTTCAAGTATTCATCAAATATATAAATGCTCAAGACGATAAGAAGATGTCGAACTTTTGGCTAAAAACGCTAGCTGATTGCGAGGCTGTGCCATTTCCGGCCCTACCACCATCCATAGATCAGCCAGTGGCAGACCAAACGATGGAGTACCGGTTCACACCTCCCCAGCAACATTTAAATAATATTACAATATCGACTTTGATCCGTGCAGCATGGGCTTTGATCGCGGGCCACATGACCAATTCGGAAGATGTCGTTTTTGGCGCAACAGTGTCTGGAAGAAACGCACCAGTTACTGGCATTGATGCCATGGCGGCCCCTACATTCGCAACGGTCCCGGTACGCGTCAATACAAGCCGTTGTCGGAAGGTTTCGAAATATCTGAAGAATATACAAGAGGAATCAATAGACATGATCCCTTTTGAGCAGGCAGGATTGCGTCGAATTGCCAAAATGTGTTCAAATAACCAGAGAGCCTGCATGTTCCAGACTCTCCTTGTCATCCAGCCGAATGAGAATCAATGCAAGCAGGGGCAAGTACTTGGGAAGTGGCGGGGCACTAACCGACAACAGCAATTCAACACATATGCTCTTATGCTCGAGGTGCAGTTGCAATCAGAAAGAAGTATTGTCAAAGCCAGTTTCGATGCCAGGATTCTCCAGTCATGGATCGTGGATATGCTACTAAGGCGGCTCGAATTCATGATCCAACAGCTCAGCGGCGCAGGCATGGAGACGACATTAGCGGAAATCGAGATAGCCATGCCACTGGATCTGGAGCGGATATGGAAATGGAACAGCGCTCTTCCAAAATCAATACAGCAATGTGTCCTTGAGGCAATTCAAGAACGTGCAAGAGCCCAAGGCACAGCGATTGCAGTCTGTGCTTGGGATGGCGAGCTGACTTATGGCGAGCTGGAGGAGCTGGCAACGCGGCTTGCGCAGCACCTGGTCGCTCTTGGGATAGGTACGGAATCGATGGTGCCGCTATGCTTCGAAAAGTCACGGTGGACGGTGGTGGCGATGCTGGCCGTGCTCAAAGCCGGAGGCGCTTTCGTACCCTTGGACGCGTCACAGGTCTCAGATCGAAGAGAGAGAATCCTTGCTCAGATTGGGGCGGAGGTGGTGTTAACATCTGCCAAATATGCGGCAATGCTGGCTGCTCCTGGCCGAA
>BCKH01000017.1:49400-68239 GCA_001600555.1 Albophoma yamanashiensis | reverse complement strand
CCCCCCCCAACGCC
This sequence comes from Albophoma yamanashiensis, assembly GCA_001600555.1. NCBI lineage: Eukaryota > Fungi > Ascomycota > Sordariomycetes > Hypocreales > Ophiocordycipitaceae > Albophoma > Albophoma yamanashiensis. The sequence continues at coordinate 68,225 of BCKH01000017.1, read as the reverse complement.
TTATCATAATTTTTTCACTATTTCATTTTGGGATTCATTTTGGGATCATCAGAAGCTTGTACACATGAACGGAAAACCATGGTACGATGCGGTTATCAGGACCAACAAATGCCGCAGCCAAATTGGAAGGTGAACCTTCACAGCCTTACCAACCAACGAGACCCCTCAGCTCGTTCAGTTCCCCGGAATACGAGTATCAGCGATCGTCATGCCGCGTTGCTTTCTGCAGGGGACATCTGGTTGTTATCACCCCTAAACAGGCATGACGGGTGCATAGCGTCAAGCCAAGCTGTAAGGCTTGTGGGTACCAAGGTACAGGAGCGAAAGCCAATCAGGTGCTGGTGCGAAAAGGATACATATTTTGACTTGATCATTGGCTTCGATAAAAGTACTCGTAGTCCTTCTGTAAATGGAAAAAGGGGTCCGTGGGGCAAGAGGGTGTCAAGAAGCCTTACAAATGCCCATGAGTGACTTGCACGGAGACTCACCTGTAGGACAAACCCTGTATTACAGGGACTCCCAAATGGCATTGCGTAAACATGTCGACAACTTTGGTCTGGGATAAAGAAGCCCACAATTGTGTTGGATCAGGGATGTGTGTTGGATCAGGAATGTGTGTTGGATCAGGGTGGGATCCTTGCACAGTAGTGCACAGTAGCGCAATGCGACGCTTTGTTGGACTCGACTGCTCTTGCTGGGTCAAAAGAATTCTGGACTTACCTGCATGCATTTGACCTGATTCATATTGAGGTTGATTGGGATCACATTTTTGTTTTGCGACGCCCAAAAACGTGCATTACTTTAGATATCATTTGACCTTGGCCTTCTTGCTGTACCAGCTCCTCGTCTGAATTACTTCTGACGTATCTTCTGACATATCGAGTGGCACAATGTCTTGCGCCTCAGAGGGTGAATCTCTTGCTAGAAACCAACCCGGCGTGCACATGTGCTCTCTTCCAAGTACCGGCGAAGTTGACGATAAAGACGTTTGGACTGGCATCACGGACCGCAAGGTAAAGAAGCGAATTCAAAACAGAGTCGCTCAAAGAACTTACCGTAACTCTTTCTCATATTTGTAGCAGAGATCGATAGCTAACTGCAATAAGGCCAGCGTGTAAAGGCACGTTTACAAGAGCTTCAGGCGAAACTCGATCTAAGTGAAGAGAAAAGTCGATCAAGAGAACAGCACGGAAATGTGCCTAGCGGAGGTACTCAGGAGTCAGCAGTCCACACTCTTAATGAGCAGAGAAAAGGCACCTCGCGACACGAGAATATAGCCGATGAGGCTATTTTAAGTGTTGATGGGTCAATTCTGTCGCGCAAGTCGCCAGGAGTACCTGTCGCGTCAATCACTCGATCACTGTCTAGTTATCGCTTCTTGCCGCCCAATATGCAAGCTGACCTGAACAATCAAGGGAAAGAAAAAATAGATCCGGACGGCGTGTGTCACTCAACACAGTTGCAGGGCAACTGTAGCACTCAGAAGGAGGTTGAGACAGAAGATTTGCAGACCCTGGACAGCGCAATCCTTAGCGCTAGGCCCTATCCCTTTACACCTGAGAACAGCGAAAACCTGGACTTCGACTTCTTGCTCAACGGTCGGATGGAAGCTTGGAATTCAGATTCTTTCAATCAAACAATGCAACACGCTCCATTTTTACCGAGCCCTTGGGGCTCAGACGCTCAATCAAACACATTCAGCCACGTGGAAAGTATTGCGTCGGCGGCGCAGCCGGCCTCTGGCGAACCACAAACACCACCGTTTTTGCCCAAAAATGCGTCACTAGACGAACGTTTCGAGTGTATTATGAGCTGCCTAGGAGCCACAGGATTCGGGAATTTCGACGCAGTTGTGACCACATATTACAATGGAATTTTTGGAGAGTCGTCGCAACTCTCAAACGAACAGCGCCTGAGTCGCAATAGAAGGCTCCCCAGTGTAATCGCGACCATATTTCGAGCAGCAGAGCAATGGAGTACATGGGAAAGTCAGGGCTTTTATGATGAGATATTAAAAGCGACAGAGACTATGATGTTATGGGAGAATACCAATGCATGGAGTGCTATAAATAATGGCATTGACCTGGTTTTGGACGCGCAACATGGTTGCACGACAACTACGAATCAGGTTGTCCCGGTATTGAGAACAGCAGTACCAAAGAAGGTGAGTTCTTTTCATCTTTTTTACAAAGAGAGAGACTAGAGGCGAGGAGGATGCAGAAGTGATGACGTAGCGGGGACTGATATAAATACAGCTTCCAAATCTCTGGGCGTTGATGATGGCGCTAGCAGCCTCCGACAAACCTGCCTGGCAGCGAGATTGTTCCAGCACAGCACTCGCATCGATTATTTTATTGCATTTCGCTGGGCGCATGGACACTGAGAAGCTTCTGGGGTTGATACGCGCCTGCTTGTCGGGCAGATGATAGCTGCCACTACCATAACATGGGCCGTGATTGTTGGTTGTTCCAACATTCTTCCTTCTGGTGAACGAAATGAACAGCAATTGAGATGCCACACAGCCAATATTGGATTTAATTCTTTCCCTCTTCTTGGCAGCCGTATTGAGACAGAATCGATCGAAAAGGAAATTTTTTTAGTCGTCGCATATAGTAGCAAATATCATACACATAGAAATTGAAGGTCTACAGCGAGCTTGTCGTTTGACTGTTAGCCTCAGATACTTAAGGCAATCTCTCAGGCGTTAACAATTCTCCCTCGTTTAAAAACTAACGACCGTTAATTACTACCTTGAGCTCTATGTGGCCATATGTAGGCATTCTATCTACGATCACTCACGAGTACTCAAACCGTATCCAAATCCATAGCGGAGATCACCAACAGAGCCATGAACAATGTATGAGACGAGCTGAAAGGCACAAAAAATATGACTCAACAAGCCGGCGCAAGCACACAGGAAAATGCTAACATCACAAGAGCGGCTAGTGTCGTAGCGAGAGAAGCTATGGAAGTCAGCGAGGCAACCATGAAGACGGTAAGGGACATGAAGCTAGCAGGAGCCCCGACGCAGAGGTAGTGGAGGACTTGCTATGAGCATGCACAAACCTATGATTCTTAGAATGTCTTCCGTACAAGTATAACGTGAAATCATCGTAAACATCCGAGATCCGATCACCATCGTCAACCTCAGGGCGATATGTTCACGTAGCCTGAAGGCGCATATAGACAGAGCAATCAAAAGAGCAAGCGCACACGCCTCACAATTAATGCGCAGTCTGCCCTTTATTCGTACGTTGCGAGCGTTGGATACTAGTCCCCTAAGCGCTGCTAGCCCAAGGCGTCTCAACCTTAGGTGCCATAGTTCTTCTGAGTCCTCTCTTGCTATCGGCTTGTCCCCCATTGGCCTTCTGTATCTTATTGAGCTTTGGTCTCCCTTGTGCCCTGCTATCGCGCATATGACTCTACCAGCAGAGCTCTGTGGTATCGCCGTGGCCTGCATTAAAATCGGCTGTATAGTTTGCACAGTTGTTGCGTTGACGGGACCAAAAGAAGGCAACGGCTTATATTCGAGGACAGTAAGATTATTCTTGCGCACCAATTTGCTCGCAATAACTCTCTATTCCGGTGTTCCAAAGTGCAGCGGGCAGTCAAAGCCTGAATACCAAAAGTTGGCCTCGCGCAACGGTGATTTCGCCACAATGTTCACATGGAAGCCTTCTACCACGGCAACGTTCTGAAAGAATAAGTTCTCTGTGCACGGACCCTTGGTGCTGTCTAAGATACCTTTGAGCATTTATTTACCTCGTCCAATGATTGGAAATGAGCTGCTGCCGGCTTCAACGTTGTCAGGTTTCAAATGTTCCTGGCTCAATGAATGTCCATAGTGTTCACCAAGTGGGTTGCGCCGCCGCTATGCATCAGAGTGCTCTGTGAGAGCAAAAGGGTTTCCAAAACCAGGATTGTGAAGATCTCTTCAAGTTGATCCGCGATTCGGTTTTTATAGAGCTGGGCCGGATGGGCCGTATCGACAATGGCAGCAATTACACTTCTGGGGAACGTGCTTGTTGTCTCTTTGGCGGCACTGCTCGTTGAACGGTTTCCCCAGCCTTTTTCCGCTATGTCCTCGCGAAGTTGCTTCCACTTCTCTTGCTGATAGTGGGTCTTTATCTCAGATAGCTGTTCTTTCGAGAGCTTTCTGATCCTTCTTCGGTCCGTCTTTCCAGTGGTCGCGTATTCGAGAACTGAGCATTCGGTCTCATTCCAGAGATGGCGATAGCATCCAGCCCTGCAAGGGCAATGTGGGTTTCTAGCTGCTTGATTTACTGCTCAGTTTGCCGGCTCCGAGCTTTCCCCTAAGGTAGCGCGCTTGACCGCCTTGTCGCTGCGCACTCTTATGTTCTTTGATTCATCGATAGAATTCAACACCATATGCGTGAAGTGTTTCGGCAGGTATTTCTTTGCGTTTGACCCTTAAGAGCTCGACTTCGATCTGCCTTGCCCATTCTGGTGAGAATCGAACACCTACTGCGTACTGGATAGGTATCGCGGTTGCAAACTTTCTTTCACTTCCGCAATGTCTTGACGGATTCCTTCCCTGTGAGCTCGGGTCCAGTGCATATACCATGTGAGCGGCTTCGTATTAACGCGTTCCCCCACCTTGAGCACTGCTCGGTATTGCTTTCGAGCAGCCTCCATAATACCCGTTTGGCTCGGAGCGAATTTTACTTTGATCTCCTTGACCAATTGAAGCATCGAATGGTCGGGATCCGTTTCATCGAGTCTTGTGGTAATAACACGGTGTATGCTCGGTCCGAGCGTTGACTCAATCCATAAGCGGACGGCCTGCTCTCCTGCCTCTCTTTTCTGATAGGTAGAGTGCTCGATTGTCCTATGCTGGGCATAGATCTGCGCTAGCTGCTGCATCCTCGTGAACGTAGACTCTTCGTTTGGGAATAGCTGCTAGATTTCTTCCTTTACTTCATGTTCCTCCAGTGTGTGGCGCTTTGGAGATTTCGTCAAATCATCCGGGCCCTCGGGTTTATCAGGATTGATCTTATCCCACAACTTCCTAGCGCACGCGTTGCTCTCGAGCTTTTCGATCCAGACAGCCCATTTTCAGACGTTTCGACCTTTTGCGTTCGGTGTAGGCTCTCCGAGGAATCTTTGGTTGTATCCATCGTATGCTTGGTGAGCACTGGTTATATGTGCGATGGGCTTCTATGCGACTTATAGTAGGGACTTGTTAGGACGTATTGGTTGGCGAAGGGCACGGTGCAGCGGAAGTTATTGGTGATAGATACCACCCGAGCTCATAAATATCACGTCAACAACGTGACGCCACGCTATGTGCTTATTACGCAGCCAACATGCGGTGCACGCTCTCCCCCGCAGCTGTCATCTGGTGTCCGAGCTCCAAGCGTCATTGCGCGCCAACCTAGTACAGTGACTGGCAAAAAGTATTTGGCCACCTTCTCGTACCAACTAACCGACGCGTTGGCCAAATACTAAATAATCGTGTATGCAAATAATAATAGGACTCATACGTTTTGCCCCCCACTGTAACTTACCTGTTAGATTGAAGCTACCTAATTATGTATAGCGGCTACCACGTGATGGAGGCACGGTAAGGGAATCCGGATGTCTGGCTGTACAACCTCTTCAGAAGCCCCCGAGGGATTGGGAGCTGTGGCTAGATAATTGGGAGCCTGCCATAGACGATGCAGCAGACGTTGCAGAAGTCAAGGATTCAAGCAATCTCTTCAGACTTCACCAAAGCTGTTGCCCTCGTGGAACCAGAGTGGACCTATGGCTACAGGAATGAATACAAAAGGAAGAAGACCCTAGGCGAGGTTTTTGACTATAGGAAAACGGCGAATTACCTCAGGGAGTGCCTTTAGCTCGAGGCACAGCTAAGGCATAAGGCGTCAGTCGCAAATGGAGCTTTTGGCCCGACCAACGGGCAGGGCGACGAGCCCGACGACGACTCCACACAAGCCTCAGCCCGAACTCCCGGAGAAGCCAAGCGTAAGTGGGCTGATACAACCTCGGCAGCTTCAACGTGTTCGAAAACGAAGAGCCGCCGCGAGAGAAGCTCGATAAAGTGCGAGGCATGTGATCAGTGCAAAGATGTCACCAAAAGTGATGACATTGTAGAAGAAGGTGAGGCGCTATTGCCAACGCCTCCTGAGATCCCGCCGGCGGCCCTGTTGGCGGCATCAATAGCTGCCCGGAATAGAGTTGCCCGCAATGAGGCTTTCATCAAACAGGAATGGCTATACAAAAGAGGTCTTAGACCAGAAGCAGCCTATATTTTGGCACGCAGCGTTCAACGCAGGCCGGCTGGGAAATGCGACGGTCTCGGCCAAGCACGTGACCCAGCACGGCTTCACCGCTGGCTCAACGATCCGAAAAAGAAGAATCTTCATAGAAGACAGCTCCCCGATGCCCCGTCTCGGTATACAGACCTTGTATATCACCCGTTAGGGAGCGAATTCCGTGCCAAAGAAGTGGGAAAACTCAAAGGTCATGCCGAGATGCAGTCCTGGACCGAGGTCAACGCACAAGGCGTGTCTAGTGTCGGTATCCTAGACTGTATGTGGGTAAATGTATACAAATTCAACAAGCACGGGCGCCTACAGAAGTGCAAGGCGCGTCTTGTGATTCGAGGAGACCAGCAATGCCGGTTGGAGCAGAATACGTACGCCGCAACGTTGGCCGGAAAGTCATTCGAAAGTTGATGGCAATTGCAGGCCGGGTTCAACCTCGAACTCACGCAGTACGACGCCGTAAACCCATTCGCCAACCATTCAAACTTGATAAAGAAGTGCATATGAAGATTCCACTGGGCCACAGGCGCCAATGAAAACGTCCTACGGCTCAAGAAGGAGCTATACAAGTTTAGGAAGTCGCCCTTAGTGTGGCACGGAGCGTTGGCAGCAGATATGAAGAAGCTGGGGTTTGAAACAATTCTCCACGAGCCCTGCTATCTAACGCTGGAAGGCATCATCATTTTGTTCTACGTAGTTAACATCGTCATCGCCTACAGGAACGGTGTCGCGGCCACGGCACAACGGCTAATGGAACAGCGAGGACGGTGCTGCAATGAACAATGGTTCCTATGCATCGAGAGGATTAGAGATCGCGATCAAAGCCTCATTTGGCTGTCACAGGCGTCATATATCGACAAAAATAGCCCGGATTGCTACGACCCGACCGCCGCACGAGACCCCGATGAGTGGCATAGAGCTTTTGCCGTAAAATGGCACCGCTCCATACAAAGAGATACGACCCTACCAAGTTTAAGTCGGCTCGCTACTATATGCAGCAGTCATCACGAGGCCTGACGTGGCATTTGCGGTATCCCGGCTTGCGCGGTGTAACGGCAACCCAAGCCCGGAACACCAGCGCGCAGCCGAGTCCTGAGCGACCCCCACAACACACGAGGACTTGCCCTTCAGCTCGGGTGTGGGAATCGCTTCGACATTACGAGCGATTCTTCTTTTGGTGACAACTCAATCGACCGGAAAAGCTCGCAGGCTTTCACAATAAAGCTATTCGGAGGCCTCATCAGCTGACGAGCAAACAAGTAGGTGACGGTGATGACGTCGACCACGGAGACAGAGCTCCTTGCCTTATTACAGGCGCAAAAAAGGCTCTCTACATCTCAAGGCTTATAAAAGAGCTAAAGGTCTCCCTTGATAACTCAAAATCAACGATTCAATGCGACAACGCTCAAACTATCAGACTGCCGACGGCAAAGATCGCCAACTTGAAGACACAGCTGCGGCACGTGAATATACACAATCACTAGCTTTGTCAGGAAGTCAAATGTGACCAAATTGAAGTTATCTATACATAAAGTGCTCTCCCGATGGCTGACGGGCTCACAAAGGCGCTGCAGAACCCGCGCTTTAAGGAGTTCGTCACAGATCTCGGTTTACGAACATCAGCACTAGGCTACAACAGCGGGAGGCATCCAAATTGACGGCGCAGCTGCTCGATGACCTCATGCAAGAAAAAGGTGCTTGGCAACAATGAGAGCAACAACCGCGTCTGTGAGGCATCCTGGTGTACTCAAAATCCAACCCCGATGAGGTCATCACCCGTGACAGATCGTGGACATCACCGCGATGGGCCACAAAAAGAAGTCCAAATTCTTTGGAAACCGAGGGCCACGGCTGCTTGGAGCGACGTTGAGGGCAGAACGAAGAGGGCTAATGCATGCCTACGAGGTCCTCTACGGCAGCCTGACGCGCCCCGAGCTCCACATCATCTCTTGTACACCACCACGCGGCTATGTAGTGAGACCAAGGATTCAAAATTAGTTAATAGCACAAACACTACACAATCTATAGCAACTGGTCCTAGCGAATCCTCACAAACACCGGTCCGGGAGACGTCAGGAAAAAAATCGCAGCTAGAGACAGTAATAGGAATACAAGGCCGAGGGTTAAGGATCCCGCGAGCGAGAAAATGGGAGTCGCAACCACAAACAAGCACGTTTGAGTACCTCGTTTACAATGGCCAAGAGTAAAACGTGGCCCCGTGTGATAGAGTGTGGCGAACGGTCGCCATCAGTCTCGCAATTGATTTTTGGTGGCGAAAGAACCCACCAAAAGGGTAGAGCAAGGCATTCGGTTTTCTGTCATTGTTAAAGCTAAAAGTAAACTAATATGCCCTTGCGACCCTCTGCATGTGATACTCCAATGCTGTCATGTCGGTGTAAGCCGAAGGGGTCGCGTTGTCCACAAATTCAGGCAACGGTCCAACCGATGCGTTACGATCCGCCTTCACGAAGTAAGGAATAGAGAATCGCTCGGGAATGGTTATTCGGCCTGCACTGCCAGATTCAGCATTGAGATCTGACGGCAACGTGACATGGTGTACGCCCGCGGTGATCTATCAATGCGCAATCGAAATCAGTGCTGGACATATAGTTAAAGGTACTGGATTAGCGACATACCTTCCCATTCATCCACCGTTCCATGGTTTCGCTGATGTTAACAACTAGCTCGCTATGTCGCCCCGGAAGGATGGACTGGAATGTGCCCTTGTGACTTCTGTCCTCGATCTCCAATCCTCCTACCATATCTTGAAACAGACAAGTTATTATCCCCAAGTCCGTATGTGGCCATACTCTGTTGACATCATGCGATGTCAATGAATGGCCAATAGATGGGTAATGATTCAGGCGCAGCTCGTCCGCTTGTTCTACACACTTGTCTGTAAAAGTACCCGGGGGGAGGTCCAAAGAGATCTCTAACGCCTCCAACAAATGCATGCTTATTTTGTGGCATCTTTCAAAGAAATTTTCCATGAATATCTTAAATCCAGGAAGATGCGACTCACTAAGCCATTTGTTGGGATATTTCGAGTCTGTCGAGGTGCCGACATCGAAATGCTCCTTCTTTGCGCATTAGTTGTGGCTAAAGTATTGAGGGGGAAAATGCCTGGTTCAGCAGTCACCTTCAAATCTGTTTTCGTAACTTTCCCCCCTTTTTGTCCGAGAGCACCGAATAGCTTGGCTGTGCTCTCGGAGCCAACACTGCTCCACCCTCGTTGAGGATTCGGCCCAGGTGTGTGTGCAATCTGATTTTTAATGTCGACGGGAAGATCAAAGAATCTCTTGGACTGTCGCTCCAGAATTTAGCTCATATCTCTGGAGCAAATGTCCTAGCACCTGTACCTACCCAATCAAGTAGTTCCTCTACCAACGAATCTGGAATACCGTGGTTGATGACCTTGACGAACCCATGCTTCGTTAGCGAGTCTCGAAGTTGATCTGCAAACATTTTTCTTTTTGAGGCATCGTCGCAAAGGAAGAGCGATGCGTCCAGCACGGGAAGTTCGAAATTCCTGGAGTTTTTCATCTTGGCTTGGGGAAGAAAGGCTAGAAGAAATGATGATCAAGCTTGTGTTGTACCCGTTATAGAAGTCCGCTGAAGATTGGTTAAAGAATTTTGAATATAGATTAGAGAAATCGCGTGATTCTTATTGTGCTGTGCATCATCATGTCTGAGAGCCCTCCTACTCTATGTTTAGGAGTCACTAACAGCACCTCGAATACAGCCACCCACAGCAAGTGCAGGAGCACAATAAGCAGCACACTCAGAAGCGCCAACAACGTACATATAGAAGCATGATCAACAACGCATCTTAGACTACTCACGCGACACCTTCTCTTCAGCGGATGCTCTACGCTGCAGTTGTTGGTCCTACGATATGACGGTTGGTTCTGCAACTTCCTGAGCTGTTGATATTCATCGTATGAGATGTGGCCCTCAGCTTACGTACATATGCGGCTTACGCTGCGAAAGGGCTTGACGGGACGCTTCAAAAGGCAAAAGTAGGCCAACCAACAATTTTCGTTTTCGGAGGACGGCCAAAAACGATATTTCATGTGAAACGTGAACAGTACAGTGCCGCACTGTACAGCCAACACATTTTGCCACAGATGGCTGAGTACGAATATGGGAGAGGCGCAGCAGAGGAGCTGGGATCGCCTTCTCCACTACGCTACGGAGTGGATTACTCGTACTCGTACGGACTACTTACTTCCGCCCCGCCATTGATTTTTCGGGGCTTGCTCTATTCTCACGTCAGCGGGACGAACCTCGAACCTGATCCAGTAGGTGCACGGCTGGAGGCACATAATATCCCGAACGGCTGGCCGGGATCCAGTACCTTCACATACCCCCCAAAAAATTGCAGCACATGAACATTCATGAACTAGGGTAGCTCGTCGACCTCGGTCGTTGAGGATTTGCAATAAGGATTGCCAGTGCTCGTCTGTACTTACTACGCCAGAAGCTATGTTCTGCTTTGCTAGGACCGAGATGCCAATATGATGATGTTGGACTTCGACCTGTCACAGAAAGGCCACGTCATCCCAGGACCCCTTGTTGTATTTCAAATGAAAAAAAAAAAAAAAAAAAAAAAAACCAATTGAACCAACAATTCCCTCACTTGGAAATAGTACTATTAGTAATAGATGTCCTGGTCAAGGCAGGCTTACCTTGTAATCTGATAATACTGCTTATGGGAACGCAGTCGTGAGATGATAAGTTGAAAATGCGGAACAACATTTGGAAATGGTGGCAAAGGTGTCTTCACTCAGTAAGAGATACCCAAATATCACAAAATAGGGGGTGCATGCAGATCAGATCATCAGGTCTTTGTAGACTCAAATACAAGCCTGTTCGTGTTGATCAAGAAATCTCCCCGTGTCTCCTCTATGCCATCGGAGTCTAGTGCACAGAAAGTAGACATGAGTGGTCTCGTCGACTCAACTCGGATGGTTTCCACATTGGATTTCTCCAAATTTCTGCTGGGGGGTCCCACTGATCAAGCAGGACTTTGCGCGGAGCTCGTCGCGTCTCTTAGCAGGGTGGGATTCGTGAAGCTCATTAACTATGGAATTACTGAAGAGGATCTTCAGGAGATATTTCAATGGGTAAGCTGGCAGTGCAAAGATTCTAGCGGAAAAATATTGACTAACCTGCAACGCATGGTCTCTAGAACAGGCTGTTTTTTGCTCTTCCACGAGATATCAAGGCAAAAGCCGCTCACCCACCTCACTCAAGTCCGCACCGTGGGTATAGCTACGTTGGACAAGAAAAGATGTCCAAGGTGAAAGATTATGAAAAAGGCAAACGATGCACTGCGGTCGTTCACGATATCAAGGTCATTATTCCATCCTGTCTAGTGAAATGAACCCTAGAATTCCCACTCACTTGGTTCATATAGGAATCATTTGATCAGGGCTCTGCGCACGATGATCTCTGTCCAAACAGATGGCCCGATGAGACTGATCTTCCGGCATTCCGAGCGTCTATGGAAGCTTTTTACGAGCACTGCCAACGTATCCACATCGAGATTCTGAAAGCCCTCGCAATTGGATTGAATCTTCATCCTACATTCCTGCAGGACCTCTGCCAGCAAAACACATCGGAGCTACGTTTGAACCACTACCCAGGGCGTGACGCATCTGTCTTCTTCCAGGGCGCTAAAAGAATTTCCGAGCACACAGATTTCGGTACCATTACATTGCTCTTCCAGGACGCCGTGGGTGGACTGGAGGTAGAGGATCAGAACAATCCAGGCTGCTATTTCCCTGTACCTCTCGAGAAAGGGTCTGAGATGATTGTTAATATTGGCGATTGCCTTCAACGTTGGACCAACGACAAGCTTCGTTCAACAAGTCACCGTGTCGTGTGCCCTCCAGGAGTCGACTCATGGGTTGAAGACCGATATTCAGTGGCATATTTTGGTAAGCCGGATCGCTCAAAGACAGTAGGCACCCTCCCCCAGTTCTTGCAACACGGACAAATGCCGAAGTACGCCAAGATCACAGCCTGGGAATACAATCAAGAGAAACTCGCCTTAACTTACTAAAATATTGGTCATAATATAGTATAGGGCGAGCGGGTGCTTAGGTGCTTGGGTACCGGGTGAGGGGAATAGGAAATGGAAGGAATTCGGCGCAAAGGGCTACGAGCAAGGTAAAGGAAGAGGAGGTGGGGGAGTAGGCAGAGTAGGCACATACTCGTAGTTGAAACGAATTTTATTTATGTATTTATTTACTTACATCTACTCTGGAGGCTTAGTTTTCGTATACTGGGTTTGGGAACCAAGCAAGGAACTGGGATTGATGCAAGACTGAAGCTTGACTCCGTCATGCTCTATGTAGGAGGTGCGCCGTATTTAAGACCGAGACTCGCACGTGACTACCACCCAATACGCCAGCCCATGACGTTACCATACTTCGTCGTTAGATTCACATACAATTCTTTCGTAGGTCCTTACAAAATCGAAGTCTTAAGGCTACCTTTATATATATTAGGCTAGTTTTTCTAGTCCTTTAATGGTCACTTCTAAGACGGAATTAGCAGAGTTTATAAAAGCGTCGACATAGTTAAGTTCGAACTTAACGATCTTTCGCGCGGACTGGTAAACTTAGCAAGATACAGGACCGCGGGGCAATTTATACGACCACATCCCTCGCGGTGGCACCTGACCATATACCCCGGGCGTCCAACACGGTCGCCGTGGTCCTCTCTTAATATAGAAGGGGCCATGACTGAAGCATTTGTCCCACTCGGGCAGTGGACACTGGCCGTGCCCTAAGCAAAATGGCATTGGGATTGAGACAGCCCCGAAGGCACGAGCTTCAAGCTATAGTTGCTGAACCAGGGCTTCAATGGCTCCAATAGGCCCCTCCAAAGCGTATGTTGCTGATACCGTATTCTGAGTTTAGATAACGGGATCCCCGCGAACAAAGTGTGGCGACATGTCGTCATTGTGACGTATTCGGCGCCCTGCTTCTGTGGTATTGCGCCATAACGCCGGGCGGGCGGCCGAAGCTGGCTCGCCATGTGACCCGTGCCAAACTGCGAGGCGGCGGCCGTGGCAGGCGACACACAAGCCATAGCGCATGGACAGAGCGATAGTCCTTCATGGTTGTGAGACAGGAGCTCACAGCTTGTCGGTGCCGTTTTTGTCCGGGTTGTAGGAGGGCCGGCACGCGAACAAAATCATCTCCGGCGGGAAGTACTGTGTCGCGGCGACGGCAGATCGAGGTCCCTTAACCAGCTAGGTTCGCGGCATCTGACGCCAGATGCGCGCGTTCTGCCCACGGGAAAAGGCGAAGTGGAGCCCGTGTAGGGACACGAGATGCCAGTCGCCAGATGCCGCTCGCAAACACGTTTCGCCTCGCAGCGCCCGTACCGCCGCCGTGGCCGCGACGAGACGGCGACCACGAGACGACGTAGCGCGTGGCGCTCCCGTGCACGCCATCGCCACCGTCCGACGACCCGAATTTGCGTGCCTCGGCCGTTACTCTAGGTGCAACCCTAAGGAGCCAGCCTCGCTATCGTCGAGGGTTACTGAGCCCCCCACGAGTTGGCTCCTGGTCGCCCGACCTGCCATTGGCTAATAAAAAAAAAGCCAACCACCCGGTAGGACCAGTACTATGCGGACCGGCCCGCAGTAGCTAGCGCGAGGCGAGACGGTCGAACGAGTATTAAACGATTGATCCATTAACTGATTAACCGCGCGTATAACGAAACGAGAAAAGGCAGTCGAGTCGAGCAAAGGGAGAAAAGAAAAAGAAAAGGAAGGGAAGAGCGTATGCAAGAAATTATATTAAGAGGGGGGAGTTAGGGGACACATCAGAGCTGAGTTTTGTGTGGGCGTTGGCTTGTGGCCGCGTTTTACTTGGTGAAATTCGATGGACCACAGATGGCAGTCTTCGTCGTGTCCACGACCAGTCACAGCCGCTGCACCAATGCAAATAGTGTCAATCGATGCAAAATTCGGTAATACCGTTAGATAGGTACTTAATTTAGTCTATTTCGCTAAATTGAGCATTTTTGGCGTGATCAAAGTCGAGAATCTCTGCCAAAATGGCCAGACCTGAGTCTGCTTACGAAATCTAACGAGACACCCGACGACAAGCTTCCAATGAAATGCCGTCATGGCGCTACGACCCCCCTGCCACGATGGCAACGGCCAGCCTCCAATGAAATACGTCCATGGCGACGACGACCCCCCTGCCACAGCCCCGACCAGCCTCCAATGAATTATCTCCATAGCGGCGATGACCCCCTTGTCGTATTCATTTCGCCAAATCGCCGCACATTGAAGCGAATGGGGCGAATGACCGCTACCCGGTAGTAACACGATTAACGACGAAACCGAACAGCTGTCCCTGGCCAGGACCAAAGCCTTGAGAATTATAGTATTATAGTAGAACCTAATGCAAAGGCCAGTATGACAAGCTGGTTTAATAATCTCGATGAAGTCTAGCGTTGGGCGCTGACCGAAATAATGCACTCCTGAGCCAAACTTCGGTCGCGAACGATCACCGTTCCCTTTCCACGGCCATCTCCTTCAGGCTTCCTACAGGCTCAGTTCTTTCAGGGTCTGCGGCACGAGTATTGAATATCTCGACCATTCGCGTCCCGCTTAACCCTCAATTTGACTACAAGCTATGGCTACTATTCTCGGCCTCCCTACCGAAGTGACACTATTGGTCTCGCACGAGCTACCTTCTCGTGACTTCCTCCATTTCCGGCAGACCTGCAAGGACATCAATGAGAGAACGAATGTTCACTTCCTCGCACAATACTTTCGAACACGTTACGTCATGTTGGAGCATCGAAGTTTAGTTAATTTGGTCGCCATCTCACGACGCCCTATCCTCGGCGCTGCGGTACACACTCTTGAGATCTTCATCGACCACCTCATAAACGCCGATAATGCTTCGAGTCTAGAAAGAGATGCCTTGACGAACGATATAACTCGACGAGAGGTATATTCCTGCAACAGTAACAGTGACGCCGAGTGCACAACACCTAGCGACGACAACAACAGGCCGATAGATATGGACATGCACGGCGAAAGGCTGGAAGACCAAAGAAATCTCGCCAGCTCTGGTCCCGCAATAGCCTATTTAACTGCAGCAATGGACAATCTTGTAAACTGCCGAACAATCGTTATAAACGATGAAACTCGCCCTTGGGGTGCGTCGACACTTGCGAGAGAACTTGGCGTGATGCCGAGAAGCAACGTGAACGAATGGCGGTATGAAAGTGCCGAATTTGTGCAACGAGCGATACAGGATGTCCTAGTGTCAGTGAGCGCAAGCAGCCTGCAGCTTGAAGAGCTCGATATCCGCTTCGGCTATTTGAAAGATCACAGCTGCTGCGTTAGCCCCAAATATGCTCGCCATACCGGAACGCTTGGCAGCACAGCTCAAACCCCATCTTGCAGGCGTCGCAAGCTTGAGTTTAGTTCTTAGCCCCGAGGGTTTGCTCTGTAGGGCAAAATGTACTTGGGCAGCCGATTTTGTTGGATTTGTCGACCTCTTCCAAGGCTTGTCGCACCTCGACATTTGCTTCGAACATCGCGACGAGCACCAGTGCTTTCCACGTCTTTGCGAGGTACTAAAGGTACCAAATTTGGAGTCCTTGGGTTTAGACTGCTTGGACTATACAGAGGGCGAATTAGTCCAGCTTCTTATTCGGCACAAGAATACGCTCAACCACATCACCTTCTCCTCAATCGATATCATTGCTGGCGGAGGTACCTGGGCATCAGTCGTTCGTACAATTCGCGATACGCTCAAGGTTGATAAGTTTGGCATGGAGCAGTGTCTTTCTGCGGGTGTAGATCTCGTCGAGCGTGTTGATGGCGCTTGCGTCCGATCGTCTTTTTATGCGGAAGATTGGGACGAGTTTACTGACCTTATCAGGACATTAGATTCTGGCCCGAGTTGATCCAAGCCGTGTCTGACGCCTAGCTCTGGCCCCTTCAGCGTCGATTGGTGCAATTAGCTTGCACAGCGTCAGTTTACATCACCAATTGTACCTCAAACCGTCGCACGAGACAATACTTGCTCGTTGCCGTCTGTGACAGACTGAAGGCATGCAAGGGTAACGGACAACCCAGCTCGTAGCCCTTTTCCTCTTTCTAGATGATAGCTCTTTTCTTTATCTTTAGCTAAGCAATAAATAGCATTTGGAACTCACAGCCTTTCAGGCGCTGGTGAGTGCAGCCTTTTGCAACAGCGACCCTAATACCCACGGGCCCTAGTAGCCAATGCAATAACCCTGGCTTCCATTCGCAGGGTAGTCGAGTCGAATTCCTGGTGGGGCTCCACGCAGTTTGCAGGGGTGGCTCACTGGCTTGCCGTCGGAATCTTTCCACTTGGACTCGCCCGTACAGCCAGCACCAGATTGTGCTTTCATCAGAGGAGGTGGCGGGGGCGGGCTGGACCGTTGTTTCGTCGAGTTTGCGGCTTGGTCAGATGTAGACAGCGAAAGATATTTAATTCCACAGAAAATTCGCAACCGCAGAAAGACGCAAGAAAATTAGACTAGTAGAAAGCAAAAGAAGTCGCGTATCTACCGGCGTTGCTTGTTTCGTAGAACAGGAATTTGAAACGAACCTATGGACGCTTGAAGTCGACAAACGAGCTCTTCAGTGACAAAGTGTTTGGTTCTGGAGCTGAACAGCGACAAGAGCGTTGCTGCACACCGCCTGGGACCCTGTCAGCTGAGCTGGACGTAGGATCAATGCGCGCCCGTTACTGCCGTCACAGCTTCCTTGTCAGCGTCTTGAGCGTCACCAGATCCTTCCTAGTTCATCTCCCTGGCGAGGATTGGCGGCAGGGATGTCGCAGGAGAGCCGTGACAAAAGATGGTGTAAATGGTAGGTCCCAGTCAAAGCCGGGAAGCAGTCGTTGCATTACTTACATTGCGCTTGACAAGTAACCGAGAGTATACAGCAATGTAGGTCCGCACCTACTTCATGTATTGGGGACTCCATATAATGGCCTTTTGGGTGTCCCAGCCTGACCTTGGCCATCATTGCCCAGTTCCTGTCGGCAGATTGTAGTGGAACGCCCATTTTTCTGGCGGCGTCGTAACGACGAATAGGCAAAACCCGCAGCTAGAACCATAGCCTAATAGTTGTCCTGTGGGCGGTGCAATCGTCTCCAATTCCGATTTGCCGAATGCCTGGTTCTTGGACGCCGTGCTTATTCTTCCTAGAACGCCAGGCCGCCCATCGTTCTGCCAGAACGGCCTTTCCAGCAGAACCTGGCTTCCGACAAAACGAGAGTCCTGATTGGCTGGCAATGAGGAGGATGCCTGCACGGCCTTGGCTGATCGGGGCGTAAAATTGCAACGTCAAAACGCGTAACAGGGAACGCGAAAAAGCACTCGTCGGGTCCCCGTAATATTGACGACCGGCTGAACGTTGACCACACCCGTTCATAAATTCATTTGCTCATCGCAGCGATAGCCATGTCACCCAATGACAACATGCATCCATTTGTTCATTGACCAGAATATTCTATCGTCATATGCGTGAAGTGCGAGTATGGCTGCGTTGCGGATGAGGCAGCCTCCCATCTACAGAATCAACACCGAGACCTCCCAGTTATGCAACGGCACGCTATCATATAGTGCATCAACAACATTCCGTATCCAATTCGAAATCGAAAAGACTTATGGAAGATTGAACTTCCGCCGCGAACTATAGAACCAATACGTTAACTTGCGGCACCCAAAAAAGACGGGCTGAGATGCAAAAAATGCCCGTGCATATCCCAGCAAATTCAGAAGATCCAGGCTCATTGTCGTCAGCAGCACGGCTGACCAAATCCGAGACCCAGAGGAAGACCCGTTGTCGCACAGAGAGCCAGCCTTATATTGCATAACATCTGCACTTGTCCGCGGAAGCCGATGCTATAATCCGTGTGTTAAGGTCGAGCGTCTGCATACGTTGTGCTTTGAATTCGCTGAGGTCAAAGCTCATACACTGGTTGCATATATCCGCACCCCAGCTTCAATTACAGGGACTCTGCACCACAAAGCAAACCTTTCATTTGTGTCAGACAATTGGCTCCACGGGGATCACAGCTGGCATCGTAGTAATTGATGAGAGTTATCTTAAAGAGCTATCTGTAAGCGCACGGCAGTGCGCTGCTCTTTATACACAAAGGAAAGATTTGCTTTGTGGTGCAGAGTCCATGTACTTGAAGCTGGTGTGCAGACATATGCAACCAGTGTTTGAGCTTTGACCTCAGCGAATTCAAAGCACAATGCATGCAGCCGCTCGACCTTAATACACGGATTATAGCATTGGCTTCCGCGGACAAATATTCTGAGTGCAGATGTCGTGCAACATGAGGCTGGCTCTCTGTGCGACAATTTGTGTATAAAGAGCAGCGCACTGTCGTGTGCTTACCGATAGCTCTTCAAGATAACTCTCATCAATAGTAGCGGCCAAGCGGATGCTTGGGTCCGGGTTAGGGGGTTAAAAGAAAAAGAGGAAAAAAAAAAGGGGGGGGGGGGGGGG
>BCKH01000017.1:36908-49373 GCA_001600555.1 Albophoma yamanashiensis | reverse complement strand
GGGGGGGGGGGGGGGGGGGGGGGGGGGGGGGGGGCACAAATTGATTCCTATAAGAAAGAGAAGACGAAGCCAATGTATAACTATTGAGATTATTTTAATTCTAGTGTATTTATTTTCTATATGTTTTATTTTATACAGGAAGGGAAGCAGGACGAAAAGGGAAAAGGAACCCAAAAATAAAGACAGGGGGTAGGGCCCCTTGAGTTTTAAGGTTATGATAGAGCCTAATGTAGGTGTTACAACCCCAGGCGGACGGCTGCGGGAGGTGCTGCTGCGGGACTGCACGGAACAATGGCCGGAACGACAATAGGGAACGAACCAAGGACAGGCATGATCACTGGGGCGTACATGATTATGGCAACGGATCACCTCTGAAGTGACTGTAACGGTTTGGGTTCCCAAGGGATAAACCGGGGGTTTATGTTGGCAGAAAGGTCAGGGCGTATGTTACGATTGGTGATGGATCCGTAGGATCGTAACCAAGTAGGTCAATATGATCGTGGTTTCAAGAGAAGATATTGATCTGTGTTGCAAGCTGGCTAGGTATCTATGCTATAGAGTGGAATTTGGGGGTGCCTATATTCTCCATGATCACCTGGATCGTCTTGCGATCCAGCGATCAGGTTCCTGGTGTTGCTCAACTGAACTGAACTGAACTGAACTATATTCCTACTCGGTTGTAGCCGCTATTTAACCGCAGCCATGCCCGGCGAGCGGGGTTTGGCAGGCAGCCGACGCGCCCAGACGTTAATCCGGCCGCCCCACTTCGCCGATGTAAACACATCGGCCAGCTGTCCCCAAAATTCCCGCTTTGCTCCTCAACCTCAATCTACCCGTGGCTGTCACCCTCGTGTAGAACGTGGTTCTCTACTGACGTACATCTTGTATAGGCTCTGTCGAGACGATACGCCTCATGTCTTGGGTCCGCATACCTACAGTCTCCCCCCAGTGCTTAGCTTTGTCTGGTTTGGGACTCGATCCTGAATTGCCCAAGGATCCCCGCCAGTTCCATGAACTTGATGGCCTTTGCGGCTGCTTTGCGCTCGTTCAATATGTCCCGGAGATCGTGTCGTCCTGGAAGGTGGCCTAGTTCCTGGCTCCGGAGTTGTCGATACTTGCGGCATCGCAGCAGGATGTGCGATACCGTTTGGCGTCCTTCCCGGCATGGGCAGCTGGCATCCGTGGCGTCTGGTACTCTTCGGTTGAGGAGGAAGTCGTTGAGTCCTATCGTTTCTGTCCGCACCTGGACGAGGACGGCGCTCTGCCGCTTGTTCAACCCGTCGTGTAGTTGCAGGACCTTTTTGGTTGGCTTGGGCGTGTATCGAAACGAGGTTCTACCTCGTTTCTCCACCGCCCACTGAGCCGTCCAGTCCTTGTTGGCTTCCTTGTGCGCCCACGTCTTCGATGTAGACCGCAGGGAGAAGAGCTCCGCGGGCCTCTCCGCTCGAGGTCCCGCTTGCCCGTTCTCTCGCCATCCTGTGGCTTCCTTGGCTGCCTTGTCTGCGTCCTCATTGCCCTGCACCCCGGTATGCGCTGGGACCCATCGTATTTCGATCGGAAGGCCTTGCTCCTGTAGTGCTGCTGTCTGTGAGGTGATTTTCTTCAGCAGGTACGCTCCAGGCTTGCCCTTCGGCTTGGCTGACGACCGGATGGCTGCTTGGTTGTCGGTGTAGATCAGGACTTTGCTTCGCCGGTACCCATCGGCACGGTCTTGTTGCGCGATGTCGAGCGCTAGCGAGATGCCCTGTAGCTCACCGGCGTAGACGGTCGAGGTGTCCTCGCCTCCCATGTATGAGCGACGTGTTTGCTGTGTTGTCGGGCAGACCGCTGCTGCGCCGACCTGGCCGTTGATACCGCTTCCGTCTGTATATATGTGAAGGGCTGTAGGCTCCCGTCTCGTGAGGTTTAGGTGCCTTTTGCGTGCCTTGTCTGCTGTTTCTTCGATATATACCTGCGGTCCTTGCCACCAGGGCGGGGCGACGAACGGTTCTATCCGTTCCTGCTTCTGGATATCCGGTCCCTGTCTGTCTTGTATTGTTTTCTGGATCGCTTCTCGGGGGCTGTGCTTCCTTCGTCTGCCTCGCCAGGTTCCGTGCTGCCTTGGCGCAAGTGTGTTCATTCGGCTCAGTGCTTCGACGTTATGCTTCCATATCTGTTGTTTAACGGGTAGGAGGTGCATTTCGACGTCTAGTGCCGGAAATGAGGTCGCCTTATATATAGGCGCCACTCATAGCCCTAGCCCCCCTTCCTTGTAGGCTCTGTAACTTTTGCAGGGTTCTGTACGTGTAGCTCTTGCCGGCCCAGCTTGCGTTGGACCAGGCCGAGCACGCGTACATCATCTGCGGTATAGCTACCCCTCTGTAGATGGTGCGCATCTCTTTGGTCCTGATGCCCCACGCGGAGTTTCCCAGGCAGCTTAGTGCCGCGATTGTCTTGGACACCTTTCTCTCTATCTGGTCTACGTGTTGTCTCCAGCGTAGTTGGCTGTCCATCGTCAGGCCTAGGTATTTACACGTAGGCGAGGGTTTAATCTCGCCCCACCTGGTCTGTAGTAGCTTGCTGGTGTCGATCCTCGTAGTTGCCCACGTGAAGTGGGTGAGCTGGAACTTGTCTGGCGCAAATACGGATGCGTGACTGGCGGCCCATGTCTCCGCTGATTGGAGTGCTGTCTGTAACATCGCGCATGTTTCGTCTGTTGTATTGGCCCAGGCGAGGATAGCGACGTCGTCGATGAACCCCGTTGCTGCCGTGTCTTCGGTCCGGCTGCACCAGTCTAGCAGGTCTGCGTTGTAGAATAGGTAGAGGATTGGCGACAGGGGTGACCCCTGTGGCTCGCCAGTGGTGAGTCTGTACGGTTCAGAGCGGAACCCGTTGATGCATAGCTCTGTTTGTCTTTCTCCTAGGAAGCTGGCGATCCAGCGGACCGTCTTCTCATCGATCCGTCTCTTCCGCAGGTTGTGAAGGAGTCGCTTATGCGAGATATTGTCGAACGCTCCGGATACGTCGAGTAAGAGGAGGCTCGCTACCTTACCTCTTCCTTGACTCCAAGCCTCATATATCCTCTCAATAATGAAGTGAAGTGCGTGATCTGTAGACCGTAGCTTCCTACCGCCCATGTGGGCCGCGGGTAGGAGTTGGTGTGTTTCCGCTAGGTAGCTGAGTCTCGTAGCGATGATGGCGTCCATGATTTTCCCGATAGTGTTGAGTAGAGCGATGGGTCGGTATGCCTTTGGTGTGGTATAGTTGTCTTTCCCTGGCTTTCGCAAGACGACGGTCGTTGAGCTCTTAAAGTGTCGGGGGCAATACTCGAGCGCTAGGCTCTGGTTGTAGATCCGGGTGAGATGGGTCCGAATCCAGGGCGAGGCGATCTGTAGAGCGCGGTTCGCTATTCCGTCAGGGCCCGGTGCCTTGAGTGGCGCCGTGCTGCGGATGGCATCCTCTACCTCTTGCTCCGATATCTTTGGTAGACGGATTTGGTCTTCGTATACTGCGTTATCGATATCGTTTAGGTTGGCATCCGGCGGTCTAGGGAAGAAGGTCTTCCTGAGTAGCTCTGCCTTCTCGCTTGGCGTAGTGGCCGTAGCGGCTGTTGTCGGGTCCGTTAGAGCTGGTGTCACAGTAGGCGTCTGGCTTTGTCTGTTCCGTGCCCATTTGGCTATGCGCCATAGGGACTCGGGCGACTCTGCTGCCTGCTCTACTCTTTCCCTGTGTGTCTGGCGTAGTGCTTTGCGGATGACTCTCTTCTTTTCGTTCCTTGCGATCCGGTATGCTTCCCAGCTTGCCTCGGTGTGGTCGCGGCTGTAGATGCGCCGTAGCCGTTTTGTCTCCGCGAGGATGGCTGTACATTCCTCGGTCCAGCTTGCATTTGACTTTGGGGTTGGATGGCACCGTGGCACGCCTTCGTCGATAGCGGCGAGCAGTGACTCAGTGACTTCGGCAACGTAAGCGTCTAGTGCCGTCTTTGTTCTCGGTCTTCGTATAGGTGGCAATTGCTGCTGCAATGTCCGAATGAATGCTATCTCGTCGACTGCATTCCATTTTAACCTCGCCTTCTGCTGGAGCTGGGCGACGCTTAGGTCTAGCACTGTGACGAGAGGTAGGTGGTCTGAGTCGTGGTTGCTGTCCTGGTCTACTTCGCATTTGATGAGCCTATCGGATAGCCCTATCGTTGTGAGGCTTAGATCGATAGTTGAGCTGTGGCCGGCTTCTTCGAATGTGATTGTCCCCGCGGGTAGGTGGCTGCTTAAGCTAAATTGGTCCATGATCTCGAGTAGCTCTTGAGCCTCTGCTTCCGGTCTCAGTATATCGCTCCCACCCCAGCATTCGTGGTGTAGGTTGAAGTCTCCCACGACGACTTGCTCTCCTTGGTGTTTTGCAAGTTCGGCTCTGAGCTGGGGCAATATGCTTTGTCTATTTTCCTCATGCTTAGTAGGGTTGTATACGTTGTGTACGGTAATGTTGCTGCTCTCGCTAGCTTGAGCTTTTAGCGCTAGGGTGCATAGGTCCTTGTTAACTTCTATGAAGTGCCATGTAGTGTGGTCAATGCGCTTATTGATGAAAAAGCAGACTCTTGCTGCCTCTTCCTCGCTAGCGGTTGGGTAGCATAGGTGGAAGACATCCTTCGCCGGGTGGTGTGTTGTTGCGCTAAAGGGGTTCCTCCATGGCTCCTGGATGGCGATGATGTCGTATTCCTGGGTCCGTGGGTCTCGAAGAAGCGGCGCCATTACCATGTCCTTTGATCGTCTTACGTTGTACTGTAGTATTGTAAGCGTGTTCCCTATAGTCATTCCCTATTATCGAGGTCCATTTGAGTGCTGTCTTGTGTCCACTGCGTGTTTGCGTCTAGGGCCTCTAGTGTCCGCCGCGATTTCATCGCTGTCCGCCTCTTGGCCTTTCCTCGGGCTCCAGTGAGGTCGGCGGAAGCGGGTTCTCCGGGTGGTATCTGGGTCGTACTTTGTAGGCGGCCTTGATCTTGGCCATCTCCCTCTTCCTGGTCGGGTACTGGCCGTTCCAGGCTTCGTGTTCTCCCGTACAAGCGGCGCATTTCCGGGGGGCTTGCTCGTCGTTCTTCGTGGGACACTCCCGGGTCGGATGATCTTGCGCGCAGTAGCCGCATGCTGTTGTTGCCTTGCACTGGGTTCCTATGTGACCATATTTGTGACATCTGAAGCACTGTCTCAGACGGCACTGTCTGTCGTAACGTTCGCATTGGAAGACCTCGCCCTGCCAGATCAGCCCTTCGTCGATGATTCTATTTGCGTCCTCTGCCTTCGCGAACTCCACGATCACAGAAGACGCCGATTTCATATGTAATGACTTGGTAAGCCATCCAATATATTTGATCTCTGCATTGGGGATAAACGGTTTGTTATCATGAAGGAGACCGTTCTTTACTTCCTCGAAGCGCTCCATTTCCATAGAGCTGGTGCGGATACCGTGTGCTAGTACGCCGTATGTCAAGATGCGCACTGTGGCGCCGTTGCCGATCCTTTGTTCCCAGTCCTCTGCAAACTGTCTCAGAGCTTCCATATCTGCACTGGTGGTGGTCTTTATGCTGAGGTCACCGCTGTTCAATTGGTTCGATGAGGCTACTTTGATCTTCTTGATGTGCTCGTTGCTGCTCTGCTCGATCGCTCTGTCTATATGTGCCTTCAAGTTACGTGGATTCATCGCCCTGATGTTGGCGATGGTGACCGGGTCTCGGATGTTTACGATGATTTCACGTTTTGCTTGGACGGGCGATGTTCTATGGTTCACGGGGTTGTGCATGCTTGTTACAAGCCCTCCCCTAGCAGCTATAGTGGCGTATGTCTGGGCGAGGGTATTCTGCATCGGGGCTCCTGCTGGCTTCATGTCCCTTACCATCTTCATGGTTGCCTTGCTGACTTCCATCGCCTCCTTCGCGGCAGCGCTGGCCGCTCTTGCGATGGTGGCGTTTTCCTGTATGCTTGCGACAGCTTGTTGGGTCAGCTTGTTCGCGTTTGTTATTTCGTCTCGTATGTCGTTGAGGGCTCGGTTGGTGTTCTCCGCTGTAGTCTTTGACTCGGTTTGCGCGATTCGGATTTCGTCTTGAACTTGGCCGTAATCCGGTGTGCCTTGTACTTTGAGGATGAGGGACAGGGTGCCAAGAAGCGCGGTTCTGACCTTGCGAGGGTCGATGGGCGATCCGTTTGCGGTGTCGATAGACGCCAGTGCCGTCCGTATGTAGGTGCTCAATTTCGTGACGTGCTCTCGGTAGTCGATGGGCCAGGTTTGTTCCTCGGGCCACGGGGTCGCCATGATGCCGACGTCGCACTGGGCAATGCAACGGGCACTGGGCTATCCAATTGACCTTTTGGAGCGTCTTGCGGCGCGGTAAATGGCTGTTTTTTCAAAAATTTCGTACTCGCTGGTGATGATGTTTTCCCTGGTGTTGCTCACCTTGATCGCCTTGCGATCGTGGTGATCACACACCACCCTTTCGTTCCGACTATTGTTCCGTCCCGTGCCGCCCGCATTAGCGCCCGCACCCCCGGCCCATCCCGCGACCGTCTGCCTGGGGACGTAACAGATCGTAACAGTGACAAAAGACAAAGGTGATCACCGCAGTATATAGGCACCGCCAATTTCTACTCTACGGTATAGATACCTAGCCAGCTTGCAACACAGATCAATCGCCTCTTCTTAGAGTCACAATCTTATTAATCTTTTAGTTATGATCCTACAGATCCATTACCCACCGTTATATTCGCGCTGACCTTTCTGCTAACAAAAACGTCCGGTTTGTCGGGGAGCTACTCCCGTGGAACTACAGGCTGGCTGCGAACGGGCCCAATCTGCGCCGATCTTTTTATCGAAATCCTTTTCACCGCCGCGATTGGCAGGGCGTAACTCCCAAGATCTCGGCTTAACGCCGCCGCAAGAGCTGCCCCCACGCACATGAGAATGTTTGCGAGCTTGCTACGCCGCAAATGACGTGTCGGTCGTCGGTTTGCAGGGCGGGTGGGCAAGTGTGGGTGGCAGTCTGGCCAATCCTGTGTCGCCGCGGAAGCGGATTAAAAGGCCCCGGGAAGCTGAGATTTGTGTCAGCCTGGCTGGTCATACTTCGTAACATTGTCCGTGAAGGGGAAAAAAACATTATCACCAGCGAGTACGAAATTCTTGAAACAACAGCCACAAAACGAGCGAAATATGCCTGCTCATGGCCACAATGGCCTGCACGGATCGCAATGCTACCCCCAGTATTGTTTTGACCCCCGTGGAGGCCCGGGTGTGGCCATGGAGCAGGCTTGGAGCACGAAACATTGAGAGCACGCCACTTCCATGACCACGGCAATACACGTCTCGGGGCGGGCGAGCCGCATGTCAGCTCCATGCAGCATGACGACTGAGCCCATTTGCAAAGTCCCACAACGACGAACTATCCGACAGAATGGCATGAACTTCTCCTGCGCGAAGGACGCACCAGACGCCCGGCACGCTACGATCGGTGCCAAACAAGATTACAGACCACAGACAGACTCGTCCCCTGTCGCCCATTTGGCGGAGAAGGATTGGTGTCCCTTCGACGCATGACAATGTCTGCGGGCCTTCCGTGCGGGAGCGGTGACGCCCAGCACTCGGACAATCGAACCGGGTGGAGCATTGTGCTGCGTGAGGCATGACATGGGCTAAAGCCTCGAGAAGCGATGGTGGTCGACAGACAAGCAAACACAATGCCACATAGGAACCCAGCAGGAGGTAACAAGAACATATGGAAACACAATCGACAGTACACGCAAGTCCGGGGGGGACGGACGAAAAACAATAGACAAAACCGAGCGCTGGGGGGAGACTGTAGGTACGCAGACTGCACACATGGTGCATTTGCACCGACGGAACCGAAGTATAGGAGTTGCAGGCAGACGATATGCATATTTCATTCAGAACGGAGGAGGAAGTAGCAGACCTATCTTCTTCAACAGAAGACGCTTCATAGAACAGATAGAACGGCGGGAAGTCTGGGATAGCTGGCTTTGTTGCAAAGCAGGGCGAAGTGGGGCGTCGCGTCCAACCCGCGGCGTGTCGGCTCTCCGCAGACGCCGCTTTTCCGGGCATAGCTGCGATACAAATAGCGGCTACAACCGAGTAGGAATACAACTCAACTCAACGCTACTCCGTACTGGTCCGTGAGAACACTCATACAATAGGCAATATACCACAAAGATGGCGCCTCTACCGTATGATCCGCTGGGAGGCGGTCTATGCCGCCAATGAAGCTATTTCAGTTTAGACTTCTGATCTCGTGCAACCTCAAAGACTGGGTTCTGTGTTGAAGGACGATGCTGGCAACCGATACGACAAGCCGATACAGGTGCTTTAAAGAACCTGAAAGGTGCTCGCTTATGCTATTATTACCTCCGTGGTGAATACCCTCTGAAGAGTACCTGCATACGCAATCATCTGTATCCGCCGCCACTTACGGATCTGGACTTTGATACACTTTTTTCATCGCGTGTCAGAGTCCGTGTTTTATGGATATGAAGAGCAAGAGCGGTGGGCCTGGCTGCTCTGATCCAAAATCTGTTTATGGGCACGGTCCAAAAAAGGCACGCAGCGTCTACTTAGTAGGACTCAGTGGTATCATAAGCTCTGGGGCGCATGGCCGTCCGTATCGCCCGACATACTTGACTTCCGCTCTCTAAGCGGCACTGTAAGCGTGGCGCGATGGCCTCGGATAAGCGATAATCGACCGATCCTATTGCATGTAGCCGCCCTAGCATACCGCCACGGGCCTCTCGTCGCGACGAACAGGCATAGCCAAGTTTGGTTCGGTCAGCTCGGCGGCAAGGCCATTCGCGATATGAGCATTGCCGTGTATGTCCTAGAGGGGGTGTTTCGCGAGGATAACTCGAGCTGAGGGGCGTGTCAGCCATTAAGAAGCCGAGTAGCTCCTTCAGTAAGCCTTTGGAACGGAATGCTTCTTCCCGATTGCATACATATTCTCTCGTGACGGACAGCCATTAGATAAGGCTATCAAGAATGGTTCGTTGACCAATCCACAGGAAAACCTTCATCGCGGCTATTAGGCAGTTATGTACGCCTGTGTGCGACAGAAGAGGGGGAAGTCGAGCTCGAGATTTGCAGTTTATATGCGCATCCAGCAATGGACGAGTCATCCATCCATGTGCACCAGGTAATCCAGATCTGGACCGCACCTATGCCAGCTAACAGCAGGCCAATTACAATTGCAGTAATAACGGCGACCACAACACACCAGTAAGTCAAACGCGGGATCTTTCTACTCCCCAATCGGCGGGCGAAATCGGTAGTCGGTGTCGGATCATCTGCTTCTTCCCATACTTCTGCGGTCACTGAATCGAATGGTCTATCAACTTCATCCGTGGCCGACCCTTTGCGGGTGCTATACCACTTCTTCGACTGGTCACTGAATCAGAAAATTGGCAAAGATAGTAGGAAGAAGCAAGGACCTACAAAGAGCAGCTTCTTGGACACGTACTGGAAAGTGTTCCGTCCTACTTTTGAGAGAGTCATGGGAATTAAGCTTGACTCTACTTTGAACCGGATCATGTATCAGGTATGGCCAAACTTAACCGTCATCAGGGCACGAAAACAATCATGCAGGTGCTCCGATCCGACAGTCATTCAAACACGATGAGCTCCGGATCCTCACCGTTCCCTTCCTTCTACTGCTCGGTCCTGCTGGAGTCTGTCCCACATCCATCTTACGTCTCCGATTTGGTATCGTTCGACTCGCACTGGTAAAAGATCCGGAGGGCCACATAGCATTTTGATCCAGTTCTCTCTGGCTTTCGCCAAGACGTACCTCAGTGTCAAAAACGTATAGGGGCGGTTAGACCTCTCTTTCGCATATACGGCGTTGACACGAGTAGAAAACATTCCACATCTCAGAGACCCTGTTCGACACACCCCTGCTTCTCAATCCTCACATCTTCCTGCTCAGGATATTGTTTCGCCATTACGCAATCAAGCGCCAAGCGTAACGGCACGGGAAAGTCTAGCCAGCCTTGGCATTCACCCAGAGGAGCGGGAGTTATCTTTACCTCTAAAGGGCGGCTTAAAGCAAACATCTTTAGTTACCCGATTCGCTAGACGTGAAACTTTAGGCAGGCGCTCAGGGATATGGTAGATGACTGGCAAACACTGGACAACCAAACACAAGTCAATTCAAGGCTCGTAGGTCATCTCATGCATACTCGCATAACTGTGTAGTCGTAATGAACACCAGCTGACATGGTTAATCGAGCACTGGCTCTGTCCACACTTTTGTAACTCGTAACACTTACACGATAACAGCGGCGACGAAGCAGAAGCCCTGCGTAACCGCGCCCAAGCCCAACAATCCATCATGGATATGCTCCAATCCGACCTCGCTCTCGCCGCACGCATGGCCCACCTTGAAGACCCCTTCGCCACCAAATCTCATCTCTCTCCCCGTCAACCGTTAGGACGATAGTCGTGGAAAGAAGAGAGCTTGATTTCTATCTAGTTGAATGAGAAATAATAATCAACTTAATACATAGGAAAAAGGGAATTGAAACTTTTGGCGATGTCGTAAGCCTCGAGGCTGTGCGAGGCCGTAGGAGCATTTTCCCTTTCTGGCGGTGATGCTTGGCGTTTATACTCCCTCTCGAACCGCCCAATTCGCCAGCCGCCCACCCCAGGCTACTCCGAACTCAGTCCTATGTCCGCTGATGAACTACCCGCCCACACCGAGGCGACCTCCTCGGCCACCAACCCTGACGGCTCCATGATCATTCACCTGCACATCTGCGTCAATATTTGTTTAGACTCCTTTATGTAAAAGCTGGGGCTTCAGTTGCTGAATATGTTGCAATACCAAAAGCTCCACACGTTACATGTCACGCAACAACAACTTTAACCGCAACAAGAATGCCACCAATATATTCATTTAAAAATGATACATATCTGCGGAAATGATAATGGCAAAACTAACACAACAAACGAAATGGAGACAAAGAAAATAGAATGCCCTGCATGATTTGGACATCGAATTAAAGGGCAGCCTTGAGATCACGATGTTGTTCGTGACGCTGTTTGTGTGTGGCCGAAAACACCTTGCCTGCGACCTCACTGCAAAAGAGTCTGGATGTCTCGTTCAGGGGCTGAAGTAATCGAGGATAGCGCGGCACTGAGTGACCTCGCCAAGGTCACTCCTGCGTCTTCAGATATTCGGTCCTCCCATAACTCTAAGAATATCTGCAGCTTGTACTCGGAAACAGCTGCCCTGACATAGATGTCCCACTTTGATGAAATTAGCTCAGTGCGGGAAAAAACAGAGAGTGCAATTATTTGGCATACCTCGACAGGATCCAGCCCATTTCGGATGCGAATGGTGGGGCGGTTATGAGTTTGCAAGACTTCGCTTCCAACCCTCTGAAACGAAATTGCCGTATTAAATAACTTACGGCCACCTATTCCGAGAGCTTTTTCAATTTCGGTGAGGGAAACGATCTGGTACGATAGGCCGCGGATAAAATCTCTCTTCACTTTCCTCAGGGTGTCTAACACAGTTTGCGGCTTGCTAAGCTGAACTCGACAGGGAATGAGGCATATTAGCGGCCCAAACATATCAGCGACATCGTCCACGGGCGCATCTCGTCCAGAAGTGAGATTTCCGAAACAAGGGCAAGTTGATCCTGTATAATTTTGTAACACAATCGCCCAAGCTGCCTGGACGACAGTAGCAGCCGTGACTTCCCACTTTGCGCAAAAGGAGTGTATCTCGCTACCGTCGACATTAGGAACGTCGACCTTGAATGTGCTCTTCTTGATTCGGGCATCTCCGGAGGCAGGAATGAGACATGGCTTGACACTGTCCAAGTAGCTTGCCCAGAAATCCGCGCCGGATATATGCGACTGCTCTTCAACGTAGACGATGAAGTCCTTGAATAACGGACCACTGAGATCGAGGGTGCCATTGAATGCCAGCTGGAAATCACGAAGCAGTACGCCGGTGGAGTAACCGTCAAAGATAGCATGATTGATTTCAAGCCGAACTTGAGCCATTTCACCGTCAACTTGGTAAACCGAAAGGCAATGCTGAAGACCGTATTTCTGGTAGCCCGGGGATGTTGGAAGATTCAAGCACACGTCGTTCAAGGGGCCAGTATCGCTCTGAAAAAAGAAAACACTGGGCGCCGGGTCTTTGAGAACAACGTGCATCGTCCTAGCAGTGCCCGGTATGCCATCAACAAGGAGGGCGCGGAGAAGTGAGTGTCGCTGGACGACGGCCTGCCACGCCAGTTCAATCTTTAGGAAGGAAATTGTAGTATCTCCCGGGTTACAGATTTCTAGCTCCAATTCCACTCGATACTTCCTCGGGTCTTGAGCCTGCGCTTTTAAAATACCCTCCTGCACTGGTGTGCAGGGGTAGATGTCCTCGACATCCTCGGGGCGTGCGATGCCGAGCTGCGGCAGGAGGCGACGCTGGAACTCGTCAAT
>BCKH01000017.1:0-27439 GCA_001600555.1 Albophoma yamanashiensis | reverse complement strand
GCCATCGCATCGGGCCGCAACCCGGCCTGCTCTTCGACCAGGCTGTGAACGCATTTCTCGACCGCGGCCGGCACCTCGGAGTTCCACGACCATAGGCGTTCATGGTCCGTCGTCGACAGCGCGTTATTATCTGTCAGAACTTCTCGATCATCAATGGTAGCGATACGGCCTGGATGAATGGTTCCTGCGTAACTCTTTCCATTTTGCAGAGAGAATGTGGCTGCTGATCCAAGTTCGTCCTGATTTGGCATCGTAGGATAGGGATGGTCCTTGTTCAAGTCTTTGAAAGTCATTATATCTGCCTAAAGTCAGAACGGGTGTACATTTGACCATTCATTATTGAATTTACTTACTTCACGGTTCTTTAAAATATTTGAAATATAACTTTTTAGTTCTTCGTTCTCGGTCGCAATTCCACTTGCGTCTTTCTCAGTTGTCAGTGGTTTGACGCTGGTAAAATATTGTCCTTCATTGAATATGGCTCTCAAGATGGTCCTGCCCTTTATGGATGCGGCATTTGTTGGTCCGTGTAACTTCGTGCTGCGGGCTTTGCACCGGCCCAACGTCCCCAGCATCCCGGAGCATGAAACCGTCATGCATTCATACGACGTGGTTTGCCCGCAGCTGTCGAGATGTACCCTACAGCCACTGGGGTTTTCCATATTGATGCCTAAAATGCTATGGACAGGGATACTCTGTTGTCGTGCCTGGCGGGCCGCTACCACACACCCCGCCAACAATCAATACAATCCTTGCACATCAACCCTCTATTAAGTAATTCACGTAGTGACCAGCAAGAGCGCACGGCAGCAGCCTCAGTACAGGTAGGTACTGCCCTTCCGTTAATGACGCTAAAATGCGTGGAAAAACGAGCTTAGGTTGTAATCGTCATCCCACAGGGATGGACATTTGTGAACCTATTATTGGAGGCTGCTATGCGGAATGGATACTTCTCTTTCCGGACTTGCCGCACACCCTCGTTATTGACTCCGCAATTCCATGATTCGTTCTCCCGAATCATCGACGGATTTCCATGCTTGCTTCGTCGTGTTGCAGGTGGAGCTGCAGTCATTTACAACGGCACGCCGTCTGTTGGCGCTACTGAGGCGACGGCGCTAAAACTGCAGTCACGGCTGCGACCCCTGCCGACAGGCATAGCTCTTTAGTAATTCGTAATATCCCACGAGAGCCCGTAAGGCTTGTGGGTCTGAGAACAGAGGGCAAAAACAAATCGGATGCAAAGGCGAGCGTCGTTCTTAGCATTTGATTGGTTTCTGCACTTTCAACTTGTCCCCACAAGCCTTACGGGCTCTCGTGGGATGGACCTGAAAACTTGGAACGGAATGCCAGGTTCCCCGCACCAGAAATATTGCTAGTTAGAGCAGGTTACGTCTCGTCTCCTCGAGCACCGTTAAGGTCCGAAACAAGGGCAATTCCTCTTCCTGAGGCTTCAAAAACACCGGCGGCTTCATCTACAGAAGAGTACACTCAACCACAGCAAGCTACAACCAACTGCAAGTGCTGATTGTCCAACCTACGATAAACTGTAGCCAATGGCGTATCTGCTTCTTGGTAAGCAGGTGCCATACGCAACCCCTCCCGCTGCTCACAGAGATCATCCACTTCGAGGTGCGGGCCGAAAGCCTGGGGTGCCCCGCATGCTACCGTCTATTTGCCCACTTACACTCGTGGGGGTAACACCGCATAGCGTTCCGCTCTGTCGGTATCGTGACGAAGCAAAGGAATCTTCTACTTTCCTGGTCCGTACAATGTACCTCCCACATTGATATAACACATCTGGAGTACGTAGTATAGTGCCTTGCTGTTACGTTGCATACGTTCATATCGTTGGATGTCATCATTCTGCCGCGGTGGGTAGTTTCATATCTGTTTGTTGTTGGTTGTTGGTTGTTGGTTGTAGCTGTTGGTTGTGGCTTCACATCGATCAGCAATGGCCTTTTGTTAGTCATATGATCATGCTGTTGGTCATGCTCTTGCATGCGCCAATGCGCTGGCCGCATTTCAAGGATCACAAGAATCCTCGTCCCAGGATGTAGATCTCATCCCAAGGAAGGTCGATCACTACTACTAGAGGAGTAGTAGCCGAAAGATGCATCGGAACGAATGCGCTGTGTCATTCTGCCTCTGTGTTACATTTTACCTCGGTGTCACATTCGCTGATAAAATCGCTGAACCCAGGCACGAGTGTCTGACGTCCACTTTTTCGGATTCCCAACCAAAGATCACTTGATGGGCTTCGCGCTTCAAACATACAGCCTTTTGCTACTATTTCACTCGCATACAACGAGCGTTGACCATCATTACGAAAATGGCCGCCAATGGTAAGCCGGTGGTTTCGTCGTCCTTGCCAACCCTCCACTTGGACCTCCTCCAAGCTGGAGATGTCGGCGAGAGCAGGAAATTGCTAGACGCCTGTCGTACACATGGCTTTTTCTACTTGAATTTGGTCAAGTTGCCAGATCTATGCCGTGGCTGGAAAGAGATGTTGGCTGCTTCGAAGCAGTATTTCGCACAGCCTCTTGACATCAAGATGCAAGATAGTTGCGGAAGCGATAACAAAGGGTAAGTAAAAGACCCGGGCGGGATGTATTTAGGAGATGTAGTGACTCTTTGGGCAGCTACGAACCTGTTGGGACTTCGGCGGGAGCAAATTTGACAGAAGTGGATGCTTATGAGTCTCTGAAGGTACATTACCTGGTCCGCGGAACACAAAAATTGTCTGACATTGGCGATGCAGATTTCGCGACGTGAAATGCTTCAGGACAGGGTTGAGCTCTCGGGTTTGGCGCGAGCGCACTCGGAGCTCTTCTTCCACTTTATGAGCCAAGCTCATGCCATTCTGGTCATGATTCTCGAGCGCCTCTCAAGCCAGATGGGCCTAAGCGGCGCCGCTCGTTTCGAGGAATATCATGCAGACCAAAAGCCTTCGCTGAGCACACTCGCTCTCCTCAGGTACCCTAAGCATGATGGCGACTCTTCCGGCACGGGGGTTGGTCACAACAAGCACACTGATCTTGGGACGCTGACCTTCCTGCTTTGCGAGCAGTGGGGACTTCAGATTCTGTCTCCCGACAGCGAGACATGGGCGTTTGTCGAACCGCGGCCCCATCATGCGGTGGTCAACGTGGGTGACAGCCTACGCTTCGTATCGGGGTCGCAGCTAGCCTCGGTTGTCCACCGCGTCCTGCCTCTACACCAAAAGCAGTGCGAAGATCGATATAGCATTGCTTATTTCTTGCGCATGGACGATGAGGTCAGATATCGCGATGCTAGCGGAGTGGCGTGGTCTGCCAGGGAGTGGCACGACTACAAGTTCGATGTTTTCCGGCGCCCGCTCACCATCGCCAACGGACTTGTGGCCCTGACCGGTGGCATGGAGAAGGATGACGTGCTCATAGGCCACACGATGTGCCAAGGGGATGGAAATGAGCACAAAGATCTTTTGTCAGGCAGTGTGGTTCATGAGAGTACCATATTGTGACCAGTGTTTGTATGCAAGGAAACATGACTGTTCCAACCATGCGACTACAGGTAACACGGTCGATGCAACTATACGAGTAAGTCGAATCAGAGCCTCAATAATGGTCTACAGATAGCATCACAGAAGTTAAATGGAAGCATCAGAATTCCTAGAGTCAAGTTCACGGTGAGACTCCCTCACAGAAAATATGCAGGACTTGCCTTCCGGAAACAACAGATCGGTTCCGAACCTCATCAGCTTTAATGGCGTTGTGGCAAGTTAATATCGTCCTAGCTTGGGCTGGCTGACTGGCTGGCTTGCTAGCGCTATACGATGACAGGTGCCGGCATGGTAGGAGGCGCGATATGTTAAAAAGCAAATACGTCAAGATATTAGGAAAAGGGTTAGACCCTGGGCTGAGGGGGGCTGTACGAGCGGTAAGAAAGCGACGTACGTAGAAAGGGTGAAGAAATTCACACTAGAACGTAAAGCCAGAAGGGGACCTCACGTTGTACTATATGTATTTGGAAAGAACATCGTGCCCTACGTCTAGATAAGT
This sequence comes from Albophoma yamanashiensis, assembly GCA_001600555.1. NCBI lineage: Eukaryota > Fungi > Ascomycota > Sordariomycetes > Hypocreales > Ophiocordycipitaceae > Albophoma > Albophoma yamanashiensis. The sequence continues at coordinate 23,399 of BCKH01000017.1, read as the reverse complement.
ACGAATCGCCGACCACCACTACCACCCGGGCGACAATGCCAACAATGCCACGACCTAAACTCACAGATGAAGAGCGCCGCGCACGGGAAGCAGATCGGAAGCAAGCTGAGGTATCAGCTCCCACGACAACCCTTCTGGCTACGCCGCATTGACGGGTTACTTCCGAAATGCGTCAGGCCAGGCCTCCTTCCACGCAGATTCGTCGGCGAACAGCATGGGCCTCTTGCAAATCGCATCGAAAGAAGAATCGGCGGCAAACTTTCGCGACTGGCTCCGATCAGTTGCTCCACGAACAGCAATCGTCAATTCAGACAGATCTCTCTCCGTGGAGAGAGCCACGGGGTACGGCTATGCGATACATTTGAATGGACTCACCGTTCTCAGTGGAAATGGCGGCCTTGGGCCTGCCGAGGTCTTTGATGCTGAAGCAAAAGGCGCTCGAGAGGGCTTGCGCGCCGCTTTAAGCCTTTCCGCTCCGGATCGAATTGTCGTATGCCTTGACAATCTCGCAGTTGCGGCGTGCCTCAAGGCATGCCGTCAGATTCCTCCCAGCAGGAGTTTCTTGATTTCCAGGCCTTGGCCTTACAACATGGTGCTACTGAGATCCGCTGGATCCCCGACCACACCAATATCCCGGGCAACAAGCAGGCAGATACCTTAGCAAAGGCGGGAACCTCTAAACCCAAGCCAGCAGACGCTATCCCGACGCTGGCATATCTGCGCGAGGTCGCTAGGCGGCGACCAAAAGACGCGTTCAAAGCCTGGTGGGAAGTTTCTGCACCGGAACAGTATAGGGTCCTCGACCTTGATGGCACGACTGGCTGCCCGCCAGAACTCGCCATTCCGCGCCCTCTGCTCCACCATTTGCTCGCAGCAAGAACCCACCATGGGGATATCGCTGACTACCACGAAAGATTCACCACGACAATGCGCGACTGGCATGCTCATGTGGACGACGAAAAGAACCAAAACATCTCTTCCACTGCAGGAAGAATCGGATGAGGCTGGCACCCTCATCGATGGCGGCAGTCAATCGGGCAATAGGTAGAGATTTCGACCAATTGGTCAAGGTGGCGAAGGCGAGCTCGTCCTTTGGGACGATCTGCCTTCGCCACTAGGTAGCCGACATCTCCCATCTTTCCCCTTCTTTCTTTTGTGAATTTTCTCTCCCCGACTTGGCCAGGCGGAGGCCCAGCACCCTTTGTCCGCCCGGGTCAATCGAGCTGCTTTGCAGCCATCATCTCGTTCGAACGTGGCTTCGTGAGGCCAACCTGAAAGACAACGCTGTCGCGCCTGGACGTCCCACTGACGGGCAACAGGCTGAGCAAAGAAGCGCCTTTGAGCCGATGAAATGTCGGGTGGTGGTTTGTTTACGTTCTCTGGAAGGGGCAGATGACACGGGTTGGCGCTCATTTCGTTTTGGCGTTCTTTGGGCCTGACCCACCTGCACTTGTATCGATAAGCGGATTGTACGGAGTAGACTTTCCTTTGTCAGCATACTCTTGGCATGCAATTGTTAAGAAAGTAGCGTAGTGTTCCACCAATTTGCCTAACATCTGCACCGAAAACCACTTAAGCCGCGCTTTGCGCTGGCTTTGGCAGCGGCGCATGCCAGCTCAGATCCCCTCGATCTGGGTGCTCGGACCCCGCCAAGCGGGCTGCAAAAAAAGCGGCACTGCAGAAAGGCTCCAGCTAGGTACTGTTTTCAGATTCCCCTACGCTTGACCACCTTTCGCAGCCGAAATACGCAAAAATCTTGAGTTTTCTTTATAGCATGTTACTTGCAACTCATCAGATAGTTCTACGGTTTGTTCTGAGATTTAAACAGTCGTGTTGCGCTGTTCGGTGAGAGCTCGCCTCGGACCTGATACTTTGCAGTGTCTCTTATTTTGCAGCCCACTTGCCCGCCTAACCTCGCTAGACTAGCCCCTGCAGCTCAGCTCCGAAACTGCTTCCCATTCGTGAGCCGTCCGATTGATGTCACCCGCGCTCCGACGACCGGCTCAGACACCGTCCTCGCCTCTAACCTTTCCAATGCTGTCGCTACGGAAGGAGTACAGCCCGAACCCGCACCGTACAGACCCAGCTCCATAGAGCCTATCAATCTCCAACCAGTCTCCATCGTCGACGGGGCAAATAAGGTCACCCAGGAGCAAACGGATGCATGCAATGCCAAACTAGCAGTCTTCCAATCATTCTGCGAGTCATTTGACCAAGCCGCGAAACAATTCGCGTCTGGAATTGAGCATAGCTTCACGGAGCAATTCGCCAACAGCTTCCTCGAATTCTGCCACCAGTCGCTCTCTATCCTGCGACCCGCGCCAGTTACAGCAGCGTTGCCGCCGGCTGCCGCACCTCACGGCAACCGCCCCCCGGGTGGGAGCCACGCCACTACCTCTCCTGCGGCCACGCCGCCGAACCACCACCACCAACAGTAGTCCCCCCGTTTCCCGGGACGACCAATCCCCGCCCCACCCAAAGAAGACGACCGTGTCTTTGTGCGACCTGGCGCCGAGGCGCCGACGAGAAACCACGAGAACTACGCGATCCGGACCCACATCGCCGCGAAAGTCGGCATCGGCCGTCACCAGATCCCGGCAGCCTTCCCAGTGAATTCTGGCTGGGCTATTCGTGCCACGGATGCCGCCACTAGAGACCTCATCGTCCAGCTCCAGACCGAATGGGCCGAAGACCTCGGCGCGAAATACGGAGATCAGCCAGAAATGGTACGCTTACGTTGTTTCTAACTTCCCTCGCAGACTCACGGAATTGCAAGGCAACGAAGCTGACTAGGGCACGGGGGCAGAGGGAAGCTAAAGAGGGGAAAATATCGCTTACAGTGAGAAAAAAGGCAAGGCTTAAATTGATCTTGAATTGGGACTCTGACGCTGTATTTGACCACTGAAAAATTAAACCCTGAATTGAACCGAAACCGCACAACACGACACAAGTAGTTCATTGCCCTGCCTTTGCTTGTCTATCATCAGATGTTGCATCTGCGTGCGCCTTCTCACGCAGAAAGAATGTACTTACGACTGCGTGTCATATCGGCCCCACTCAGTCTTACGACCGAGGACCTTCACTACATATCCGTATACCGACATAGAAGGGGAAGGTCACCTCAATTATGATTCGAACTGTGATTGTAGGATACACATGCAGTTCCAATGGCCTGCTGTAATGTCTCACTAAAACCAACCAACCGCATCTCGTTGCTTCTGCCATTCGCTTTCTGGATGCGTTTTTTGCCTTTGGCTTCAGATTTAATTTCTTGAGGTTGCGCCATTTGTTGGTCCAGCCGACCGTCGAACGAGGCAACGAGCAGCGGGAGAGAAATAGTCCGAAGCGTACGGACGGCTTGCATGGTACTTTTGATTGAGAGGCTGGATAATACCCAGCACCAACCGCAAGGAGCTTGCATTAGTTTCCTTTGCCCCAACCCCCCACTCCCATCCAAGCTCCTAGCGACACAGCTTGTTGCTAGTTTATGCCATGGAACGCTTGTATACGCTGTTGGTTGCTAGCTTATGCTGTTGTGTTATTTTCCTAGCATAGTAGCCGTGCGCTGGTGAAGGAGGACCGCCGTTGCGCGTGCGGCCGCGACATTTTTCGGTCTGGCAATATTACAAGGGATACACCGCTCTTCATATAACTGAACCCCATGGCTGCTCTCGTACGGTGCAACGCTTCCACAGTGATGCATTAATCCCTTCCTCGCCAGTCCCGAGCGTATGCATGTTGGTTGTGGGTTCTGCAGCCCTCGCCTTGGGGCAGGTGGGTGGTACCGCCAAAGGATCCTTCCATATAAGGAACCCGCCGGCACAACTCAAGTTCCTCTTAGTACCAATAACCGGACCGAAATACATGTCATCATCCCAGGTTCGGAGATGTGTCCATCTTCTCACCCAGAGTGTTTTACTCAGGGCGACTGCCTCTTCAGGATGAAAGTGGATTCATTCGCCCGCATAACTCAATAACTTCTACGGAGCCATGCCATGGTGCGGCAGACTACTAATCTTTACGGTTCAATTAATAGTCGTACCCGAGTTGACAACTGAATCTTTGGCTCCGCAAGCCCGAGGCAGTCTAATTATCTTGTTTTATGGGAAGCGAGCGGGTCTACACGAGTGGACTTGGTAGCGTTACGTCGCGCTCGAGGAATTGAATCACACGCGAAGCGACAGAGCGGGGAGGATCGGTCCACTTTGTCCTAAAGAAGTCACCATGCTTATTCAGGCGCTCATCTTCCCACTAATTTAACTTTTGCGACACTTAAAGTCCAAAATGACACCTTGAAGCGGGGTCGTCAGCTTGCTGCGAGCCTCTACTCCGTACCTCAAGTCGAACTGGCAGGATTGGTCGAACTGTTCCAAACAATACCAATATCTCGCGTCTCCACCTCATTATCGAGTAAACTTTATCGCCGGCAGCGTATTTATCGTTGACTCGGCTTACTGACGGGCTGAAATTATCAATTTTGTGTTTTAACCAACATCATGGCAATCATGGAAAAGCTGACCCCAGAGGCCCTCATCGGCGCCCCACGCCGCGGTCCAGCGGTCCCGAACTACGACGGAGAACTGGCACTGTACACTGTATCAACGCATGTGTTCGATGACGGCACCACAAATGAGGTGAGAATCATGGACATTAAAACTGGCAACTCGGTCAAGCTGTCGAGTGATGAAGGTGTTCACGACGCTGTCTGGATCCCGGGGACAAGTGACGATGTCCTCTACCTCAATTCAGACGACAAAGGTCGCACAAGCGCCGTCGTGGCGAGTGGACGAGACGTCACGAGGAAGCACTACGTTGCGGCGGAATTTGAAGCTCCAGTAGCGAACTTGAAGCTCAAGTCCCTCGATAGCTCGAGTGTCGCCATTGTCGTGACCGGTTTGATCAGCGAGGATGGCTCACTGTATAACGAAACCGTCGCTGAGAATAAGTCCTCGGCCAGAATTTTTGACACGCCAAATATTCGAATGGTCAGTCTAGATTTTCACCGTATTGTTTTGGTAGTTCTCTAACAGCATGTCTCATAGTGGAACGAGATGTACCGCGTACAGAGATATACTCTCTGGTACAACAAACTAGAGCTGCAGCAAGGGAAATGGAACCTCCTTGGAAAACTACTGAAGCTCATAGATGACCCTGATGTTGAAGCACCAGCTGGGATGTACGGCAACGGCGGTCCAGGCGACAACTTCGACATTAGCCAACAAGGCATTGCGTTTGTGGGCAGAGATCTGTCGAGGCGAAAACCGCACGAATGTGGGGCTTCGGCTCAGTTTTATGTGCCTATTGAATCTTTCAGTTCACTGCCGACTCAAAAGCCTGTACATATCACAATGCCTCCAGATGTCGGCTTAGGTTCGGCTGGCAATATCAGGTTCGCGCCAGATGGTCAGATCATCGGCTTCCTCCACGCCGAGGCTCGGGATAGTTACAATAGGCGTTGGTATTACGCCGACATACACTATGGCCATGCGGTTGACCGCTTCAGCATGAACCCTGGGGGCAAGGCTGCATGCGCTGAGCATGAACCGCCCATCAGCTTCGAGTTTGCTGGCACATCCAACGTGTTGATTTTTCACAGGGAAATGCAGGGCCGGTCCGTCCTTGACCGTGTAGACCTTGCTAACCTCCACTGTTCGAGAACCTTCTTTCGAGGAGGCGTTGTCGGAGCCTTCTACCCTCTGAGGCAGGACGACTGGGACGTGCTTCTGGTATCGAGCTCCAGCTTCATCGATAGCAGCCTTTGGCAGATTGTTCACATTTCCGACAAGAGAATGCCGAAAATCGTATCATCTGCGACCAAAAATGGCGCCAAGTACGGACTTTCTGCAGATATGGTCTCTGAATTTTGGTTCGAGAGCGCCGACGGGGTGCGCGTCCACTCATTTATGATACGACCTAGCGATTTCAAAGCAGAGAAAAAATACTCATGGGTTCTGAGACCTCATGGAGGTCCAGTCTCATCTTGGAGCGACTCGTGGACTGTGATAGTGAGGATACCTGACATGAAGGACAAGCAGGTTGCTGAGATTTCTTACAGGCGAACTCCGCTGCTTGGGCGGAGCAGGGATACGTCGTTATTTTGCCAAACATCTCTGGCAGTACTGGCTACGGAGTCGACTTTTCTCGGAGTAAGCATCTCTGATAAGCATAATGGGGTTGGCATCCGACGTAGCTAATGTGGTGCAGGAGCCAATGGCGAGTGGGGGGGAAAGCCATTCCAGGACCTCCTTAATCTGATTGACTATCTGGCAACGATCGCGTTTCTCGACCAAGCTAAGGCCGTGCTAATGGGTGGCAGCTATGCTGGCTACATGGTGAATTGGTTCTTCGGCCATGAAATTATTAAAAAGGTCGTCCAAATGACTCATGGCTGTGCATCGCCATATTACTGACTTGACTTCTTTGCTTAGTTTTGCTGTGCTGTCTGTCACGACGGCATCTTTAGCATCCCTTCCTTTACGTTACAGGAAGACTTGATTGGCGATAACGGCGGTTTCGGCGACTCGCGCTACCCATGGAAGAGTCCAGAGCAGAAGCAAATGTGGAATCCAGCAAGGCCAGCGCTGCTGATGAACTGGAAGCACGCTCCTCCGACCCTCATCATTCACAGCGAAAAGGACTATAGGTGCCCCATCACAGAAGGACTCGCCGCTTTCAACACGTTGCAGGCGCATGGAGTTCCGAGCCGGTTTCTAACATTTTCGGACGAAGGGCACTGGGTCGAGGCACCAGAGAACTCGCTGGAGTGGCATCGAGTTGTTTGGGATTGGGTGAGACGTTGCATAAATGGTGAGATTAGGAGAGACAGCTCCGAGTGGCGCGTATAGGACATAGAGTAACCTTCGCTACCTGATGCATAAATTATATCGAGATGCTGTTTGGGATTTTACTTAAAAACCGTCTCTTGTTGAAATGGCCTCCTATTTTTTGGTATTCATATTCTTTTTGGGGGGATACTTCAAAGAAAAGAGGCAGAATGCCATGTGATAATGCCACACAACTGCTTCTCCGCGTGGCAGGCAATGGGACCGCCCCTGTATCCCCGTCACGGTGGTCAGGCTCTAGGCTGAGTGCAACTAACTCGCACAGGCGGAGCATTTCGATCATCCAGTGTCGGCCGACAATTTGGATGCGTTCGCTCCCCGTGTGCACCTGACGGCCTGTGTCAGGATTTCTAGAATTCCTCCACTGGTGAACGTCCGCGCGAATGTTTTCCGATTAATCGGGCGGTTAAGATGAGTCGTCCGAGAAGGAATCGCACGTTCGCTCAGATGGGTCGAAACGACCTGCTTAGTCCGGAAAACCGTCAAATATGAGCTCAGTCTCAACTATCTCCCTCTATTTTCGCTTCGTCCTGATCAGTTCTGTAAAGGGAGTGCTCAACCAATCGGCAGAAAAACCTAGGCAAGCGAGCTCAATCCGCAACAAATCGAACGTTCGTTTCATCGCTCACGTACCCAATTCCTTGTAAACATGCACCTACTTGGAGGGTCTAAACTCAAGCACACTTGACATGCACGGGATCCTGGTTTGAATGCTAGACCCCCACCACAGGGTGTGCAACTAGCCCATTCGCAGACCGTTCACAAGGCTGCTGCAATACACTCATGGCGCCTGACTGGCCCCCAACAAACAGCACACTGAGGTAAGCCTGCTGTCAGTTTCTGGAGCGTAACGTTGAGCACCCAGTATCAGGACAAGGGGCATTCCTTCGAAGTGAGGACCGAAGAAACTGGGAATAGGTACTGTCAGCAGGTGGGTTTGTGGCGCACACCTACTGCAGCTGTCGGGCGGAATATGAGGCTGTAGGTAATCGCAAAGATGATAGGTCCGTAGGAGCTTGCACAGGGTCAATTGAAGCTATTCCTGCCTTGTTGTTGATGTCTGCAAGCAGCGGCCTTGTCAAAGGGGCTACAGTCTGAGCACTGCATATCTAGGGAGTAATTAGCGCGGTTCTTTTGTTCGTGTTAGTCCCAGAAGCGTTAGTCCATCTGCCAGCCTTCGGGCGTACCCACTTGCGTACGCATTTGCGTCATCGTGGCTTACCCCACGGTATCGGCCGTACTTTCCAGATTAGGTTGCGAAGTGGCGATGCGCGCGAGGGTCGTTGCGGCTGATCCCCAGATGCCGTTGGATTTTTAATGCCCACCTTGGACCACGCCCCGCATATGCTTTAATAACAAATAGCGATTTAAAGAGTTTAAGGTATGTATCCTTTCTTGTGCAGCCCCATACTTTCTCCGTGTCAGGATGCATTCCACATTCTTCGCCGTGTCTCACACGAATCTGTCTTGAACCTGATACTCGTGAGATACTTGAGCCGCCCAACGGCCGCTGCAGGATTAGTTGACGGCGAACATCACGAGCATGGCTGGCCATTCCTCTTACAACCAGACCGAATGTGGCGATGGCCTGTTTGGCCCTGGCGTCCGGTCACACGGCTGCCGAGGCGGCTTTGACTTTACACGTATGTCCATTGTCGGGGAATAGAGTCTGCGGATCGAGTCTTCTAACAGGGTTTGTATATTCCGCTGTCCGCTGCTGACTGGCGCGTAGTTGCCTTCGAAGAGAGCATCCTGGGAATCCTGCCATCTGCTCTGTTTCTCCTACTGGCTCTCCCACGAACAATACATCTTTACCGCGTCAGGGACCAGGCTAAGCGACAGGCAACATACGCTTGGAAACTAGTGAGACTCTCCCTTCGCTACTCCCATATCTATGCATGGTCTGAACACGGAGCTACAGGCCGCCTCTGGCGTTTTTGTTGCCCTTGAAGTTGCCCTGCTGGCTTTAGTTGGCTCCCCTTCCACCAAGATTAACTCGCGCTTCTCTATCGCCTCTGCTGTGTTTAACCTCTTAGCATCTTTTAGCATCGTTCTGGTCGCCCACATCGAACATGTTAAATCGATTCGACCCTCCTTTCTCCTTACCGCCTATCTCTCTGCGTCGCTGCTCTTCGACGCCGCGAGGTTGCGCACCGCATGGCTCGTCCCCGTCGAAACCGCCTATGCTGCTGTCCTATCGACGTCTGCCGCTTTCAAGTTGACGCTGCTTATCCTGGAAAGCGTGGAAAAACGACGAATACTCGTAGATAGAAACAGAACCCCGTCACAGGAAAGCACCAGTGGGCCATTCAACCGAGCACTATTTCTGTGGCTGAATTCGCTGCTCATCTCCGGCTGGGCTACTACTCTGACTAACAATGATCTGCCGACAATATACGAGAAGCTTTCCTCGGCGAAGCTCTTTGAGAGGTTCGACGCGAAATGGAACCGAGGTATATTTGTCGAGCACCACCTCTGAATGTTAATACATACACTAACCGGACAGCCATAGCTACCCGCAACGGGAAAATACCACCACTCTTTCTCACAACCGTGAACGTTCTCAAGTGGGATCTTTTGAGCATTGCGCTCCCAAGATGTGCCATGATTGGCTTGAGCATCTCCCAACCCTTTCTCGTGTCAAACGCTCTGCGGTTTCTCTCTATGCCGGAAAGCGAATCTACAACCAACTTGGGCTATGGTCTAATCGGCGCTTTTGCCTTCGTGTTCATTGGATCTGCAGTGAGGACTTCCCCTCCAGCTTTCACGCCATATTCTCACTGGGTTAGGTACTCACCGCCTGGTATGAGCACTTGTCATTCCGAATCGGGGCTATGGTGAGAGGCGGCCTGATCATGCTCATCTACCGCAAAATGATCAAACTCCCAACCGAAGACCTCGCCGAATCGTCTGCCATGACACTCATGGGAAACGATGTAGAAACGCTCGCCAACAAACTTCAGGATCTACTAGTGGAGTCTTGGGCCAATACTATCACCGTGGCCATCACCGTGTGGATGCTTTCTGAGCAACTTGGAGCAGTTTCCATCGCTCCTATCATAATGGCTATCAGTCAGTAAATTGGCGCTGGGCAGAATGTCCGGCATGTTGACTAACCATTCCAGTTGCCCTGGTACTGTCTGGAGCAGTGGGCAAGAAACTTGTTTCCCGTCTACGAATCTATCAGAAGGCAACGCAGGATCGCATCAATTTCACATCACAGGTGCTCGGGTCCATAACAGCTGTGAGAATGCTAGGATACACAGAGAGATTCAGCGGCCTCATCGTGAATAAACGCGATAACGACTTGAATGTTGGCAAACACTTTCGATGGTGCATTGTCTGGACAAATGCCATCAGTATGTCATCTGTGTCCTTGAGGCTAATTACTACTAAATTATCCCACTAATACTTTTCGTACAGCCAACGCAAACAGCAGTATTACTCAGGTAGCCACCTTCGGGGCTTATGCAATCGTTGCCAATGTGCGCGGTGACCAACCTTTCTCCGCAACGCAAGCTATCACTGCCCTTTCCATCCTGGGCGTAATGATGAACCCTCTGAGCAATCTTCTAGGAAACGTCCCAGGCTCTTTTTCAGCCATTGGCTGTTTTCAGCGTGTTCAAGACTTTCTGTTCCTGAATGAACGGGTCGAAAGCCGGGACATCCGCTCCAAACCTCAGGTGAATATACATCAAGCGCTAGAAGATGAAGATGCAGTTTCGACGAACAGTGTTGATCTCCACAATATTTCAGCAGCACTCTCGAATGATGCGCAAATTTCCATAGTAGATGGAAGCTTCAACTGGAGAGAGACCAGCGTGCTCAGAGATATCAACGCTTCCTTTCCTCGCAGTCCGAAGGGATCATTTACCATGATTGTCGGACCCGTTGGCTCGGGGAAGTCAAGTTTGCTAAAGGCCATCCTCGGAGAAATGACTTGCAAGAGTGGAGTTGTCTCCTTGAACAGCCCGGGTATTGCTTTCTGCGATCAAACGCCTTGGGTTATGAACGCAACTCTTCGCGACAATATCGTGGCTGAATCTAAAGGCTTTGAGGCATCATGGTTTGACGCGGTTGTCGAGGCCTGTGACTTAGCTGTTGATCTCGCAGGACTGCCCTCGGGACCTCTTACAATGGTCGGCAGCAAGGGCTTCAAACTCAGCGGAGGTCAAAAGCAAAGGCTGGTGAGTTAAGCATGCTATCCAAAGGAGAATAGGATGCTAAGGATTTGGAAAGACCGTTGCACGAGCAGTTTACTCTAGAATGCCGGTGGCAATCTTTGATGACGTATTCAGTGGACTTGACAAGGTCACCGAGCAGACAGTATTTACTCGCGTTTTTGGGAAGGACGGACTGCTTCGTCGCAATGGTACAACGATACTACTTGCAACACATGCAGGTAAGATGACACGCTAGTTCTGAGTCAGGGCGTGACGGTTTTCTAACGCTTGGTATCAGTTCACCGACTGCCCCATGCTGACAGCGTAATCGCCTTGGACAAAAATGGAAGAATCGTCGAGCAAGGCCCCTTTTCCCAACTTCGCTTAGGGGGAAAATATGTTGAGACGCTCAATGTATCCGGGTCACAAGACTTTGACGAAGGCAATGGAGAGTCACCACTGTCAAAGGCTACTGATGACTCTCTCAAACGCAAATCAAGCGCCGAGACAGCGGGAAAAGCGCAACAACCAGCAAGTGACAGGAGTACATTCAAGTACTACTTTGCTGCTATTAAGCTGTCCAACCTAGTCATCGGAATGGCATATATCGTGGCGCAGGCTTTCTTGGAGACGTTTCGCAGTAAGCAATACGGAAAGAGGAAAGAATTATGTGGCTAATTTAACTGATTTGAGCCATTCAGATGTCTGGTTAACTTGGTGGGGAAACGGAAGGGGACGGCCCAGCGGCGATGTTGGGTACTGGTTGAGTACTTATGCAGTAATGGCTGTAGGGGAGGCGTTCATCGTGTCTATTGCCATATTGTGAGACAGCCCACTGAAATGCAATTTAGAAGAGCATGCTAACTTTGAATCCTAGCCACTTCCTGATCATCATTGGCCCATCCAGTGGAAAGAGGCTTCATAGTAGAATCTTGCAGGCAGTCATGAGGTATACCAGTTATTCCTGAGATATCAAGCAGCGTTACTGAAAGTAATACTAGTGCCACAACGTTGTTCCTGTCAAACACAGAGACTGGATCCTTGATAAATCGGTTCGCCTCTCCGTCCATTTTGCTGTATGACGCTAATGTCTTTAAAGCTTCAGCCAAGATATGCGCCTAGTCGACATTATTCTGCCAGTCACAATGGTATTGTTCCTGTTTAGTAAGCCTTCATGCCGCTCTTTACACATAAACTTGATGATCTGATACTGCCTTTTAGATATCGCTACCAGCTTCGGCGTCTCTGGTATTGCCATTGCTGCCGTGAAATGGATTGCTATTGCGGCACCATTCGTGGTCGCTGTTTTGGTCATGATCCAGCGATTTTATGTTCGAACATCAAAGCAACTTCGTATCCTGGAGTACATCTCACAATACTAGTTCGACAAAAGCACGACTAACGTTTGGATCAGAATCGAACATAAGGCGCCTCTGTACTCGCACTTCCTCGAATCCATTCAAGGACTTGTGACTATTCGCGCTTTTGGCTGGACTCGGTCATATACTGAAAAAAGCATGATTCTTCTCGACAACGCACAAAAGCCGTCGTATCTTCTCAATTGCATTCAACGATGGCTAACTCTGGTACTCGATTTAGTGGTAGCTGTCATGACAATGCTCCTGGTAGTTTGTGCAGTGGTTCTACGGGGAAACGTTAACCCATCTTTGCTTGGTCTTGCTCTGGTTAACATGATAAACCTGGGTAACAACTTGAAGGGTATTATTATCCAATGGTCGACACTTGAGACCGCACTCGGAGCTGTCACCAGGATCAAAGTCTTCGAAGAGAGCACGCCTTCGGAAGCACTACCTGAAGAGAACAGAGTCACGGCTAATGAATGGCCCGAGCATGGCGTATTGGATATTCAGAACCTGACTGTGCAATACGAGTATGTCAGTTCTAATTATTTGCGAGATGAAGCTAACCGCAAGAAGTACGATGGAGCAGCCCATCTTGCGAGACGTTTCCTTCTATATAAAGAGTGGTGAGAAAATCGGCATATGTGGCCGGAGTGGAAGTGGCAAGAGTTCGTTTATTAAGGCTCTCTTGAGGATGGCCGATATCACGGAAGGTCAAATTTTACTCGACGGGGAGGACATTGCGAAAATACCACGCTTCTTGATCCGGCAGAAGCTGAGTTGCCTCACGCAAGATCCCTTTCTCTTTACCGACACTGTAAAGTTCAATGCAGACCCACTAGAAGAGAGCTCTGACGAAGCGATCATTGGCGCTCTTGAGCGAGTTGGCGTCTGGACACTTATTCAGGCCAAGACGGAGGAGGGTAAGGATCCGCTGCAGGAGAAGATGAGCGAGAGCTTTTTGTCACATGGACAGCGGCAGTTATTCTGTCTCGCGAGAGCGTTGCTGAAGAAGACCTCTGTTCTCATTCTCGATGAGCCAACAAGCAGGTAAGATGACACGCTTGTGCTGTTCCGTGCAGGAGAGACCGACTGATTTGTGTTGCAGTGTGGATTGCGTAACGGATGCCAAGATGCAGGAGGTCATTCGATCGGAGTTCAAGGATTGCACCATCATCATGATTGCGCATCGGATATCTACGTTGCTCGACTTTGACAAAGTTGCTGTGTTAGACAAGGGTTGCTTGGCAGAGTTTGGGCCGCCGGACGATCTGTTGGCGAACGAGATGAGTCTGTTTACAACGCTCTACCGTGCCGACCAAAGTCAAAAAAAAAAAAGGGTCCGATAGGGCAAGCCACCGCTCGCGTTTGAGAAGAGAGCAAACCCCAGCGTCCCCTCTTTCGGCCCCGTCCACATCCTAACCCCCACGGCCACCCACACCCACACCCACACCTTCGCCCCCTCCACGACCGCGGCAGCAACAGCAAGTTGTAGCTAAGAATATAGGGGATACTGATTCGGAATTCATGGTATCATACTATACAAGCAGTAATACCGAATGACAACTCATATTTACACACGCACCTAGCTCTGTTTGCACAACATTTCCCACTTCGCAATGCCCCACCACCAAAATTTAGTTTGCGCGCATGGCGCAAGCAAGGTTGAAAGCCACTCCACCTAATTCACGTTTGGTGGATTTGGAAGTAGAGCAGTTAGGGATGCCCATATATTTTGGCAGAATCACCCTAACAGCTGGGACTGATGAGCCTATTTCAGCAGTCTTGCCACCCTGTATCAAAAACACCAAGAAGCTTCTGGAGAGTGCAATTTTAGAATTGCATACAATAAAGGTAGTACATTCGAATGTCCTGCACTTTCTCATTAGGATGACATTCGTCTCGACACGTGTGCTTGAGATTTGCTCAGTGAATGCCACTTCGTCATGAAGGTGATCCATAGTTCATGCATTTTCCAATTGCACAACTACATTTCAAGCACATATTTCTCGACTATCCGTATTTTGGATTCATAATACAACACTTATACCATTAAATAGGTTACGGGCAGCCGATTGGAAAAACGCGTTCAGATTTTTCAATATCTTAATACTGCGTCAATGATTGCAAGTGACACTATCGCGTCAGTTCGCGATTTGGAGGCTGGGCGCCAAGGGCTAGGACCCAGTGCTATGGATTGAGCTTTTCATGGTCTGCGAATATTTTGTCTCAATCTCCTGCTGAGTGCTACAGTTGCCTTGCAGCTGCGTTGAGTGACACACGCCGTCCAGATACAATTTTTTCTTTCACTTGCTTGTTCCGGTCAGGTTGCATATTGGGCGACAAGAAGCGAGAACTAGATAGTGATTGACGCCATAGATACACCCGGTGATTTATGGGAGATAATTGGCCCATCACCACTTAAAATATCCTCAAGGCCATGTTCTCAAGCCGCAAAAACAAAAAGCCTTTTCTCTGTCCATTAAGACTGTGGACAATTGACTCATAAGTATCTCCGCTTGGTGCACTTCCCTGATTTTCACTTAATCGACTTTTCTCCTCACTGAGATCGAGTTTCGCCTGAAGCTCCTGTAAACGAGCCTTCATACGCTGGAATTCTTGCATTTAGCTATCGATCTCTGCTTCAAATATGTGGAAGGATTACGGTAAGTTCTTTGAGCAACTCTATTTTGAATTCGGTTCTTTACCTTGCGGCCCGTGGTCCCAGACCAAACGTCTTTGTCGTCAACTTTGCCGGTACTTCGAAGGGAGTCCATGTGCACGCCAGGTAGGTTTCTAGTAAGAGATCCGTCCTATGAGGAGCAAGACAGTGTGCTACACGATGAGTCAGAAGAGGAGCTGGCACAGCAAATATGTCTAAAATGATCTGCTTTCTCGGGTTTCGCAGAACAAAAGCATGATCCCAACCAACCCCATTATGAACCAGGTCAAATACATGCAGGTAGGTCCAAGACTGTTTTGACCCAGCACGATCAAGGCCCAACACAATCCAATTTCTACTTCATCTGGACACATTATAAAACAAGCGATGATCACTTCGAGGCCGGCAGACCAAACCGTATATCTCATCTGGCGGTACACATCCGACTCGCAAGCTCGCTGCCGTCGTTTCACTTGCAGATGCGCAGCAATATGCACATAAACAGCTCGATTCGACGACCGAGGGCAAGAAAAACCAGTTCGAGTCCAACAAGCCCTCGCATCGCGCTACTGTACGGAGTACGAGGAACCAACATACATCCCTGATCCAACACAATTGTGGGCTGAGTCTCCGTGCAAGTCACCCATGGGCAGTTGTACGGATTCTTGGCACCCTCTCGCCCCACAGACCCCCTGTTCTCATGCACAGAAGGACTACGAGTACGAGTACAAGTACTTCTATCACAAGCCAATGATCTAGTCAAATACGTATCTTTTTTCACCAGCACCTGATTGGCTTTTGCTCTGTAATTTTGTGCTCACAAGCCTTACAGCTTGGTGTTGCGAGTACACAATGCACCCCTAATCTCTGATTATTAGGGGTGACATGTAAAAACAACCAGATGTCCCTTGTAGAAAGCAATGCGGCTTGACTATCGATGCTGATCGTAATTATTCCTGGAATCTGAACAGCTCAGGGACTTCGTTAGTTGGTAAGGTCGTGAAGATTCACCTTCCTTTTGGCTGCGGCATTTGTTGGTCCTGACAACTAACCACTTCGTACCATGTTTCTCCGTTCATGTGTACAAGTTTTCTGATGATCCCAAAAGGAAATGGTGAAAAAAATGATGGAAGACCACCGGGGGGGTGGGGAGGGGGCAATAGTTCACCTTTGATGCACAGTGATTCATAGCATCCCGCGCCGTCAAGCCAACCAGACAAGATACCGGAAATACCCCTGGCTGTCATGCGGGGGTCAGAAAAAACGCCCTCCTACCACCTAACTTTGCCCATATTTCAATTTTGGGTGGAAGGGGGGATGTTTATTTTAGCCTCCGCATGGCTGTGACGCATCTATGAATTTGCTGTGGCGCATGTAGGCTGACTACGAGTACTCGTATTGGCTCGCCGCGGCAGTAAGTGGGTGTACTTGTACTTGTACGAGCATGAATGGGACGGGAAGTTGTGTTGGGGTGTTGGGGGGTGGGGCGGGGATGGGACGCGATGGCTCCGGCCGCTGTGGAGCGCAATGCCTCGGGAAGTGCGGGCCCAGGGCAACCTGGGCTTCACCGCGTGTGAGCGATTGGAAGGGTGTGGGACACTTGATGCATCCGTGCCGCTTTCTTGCCGCGTTTTACAAGGGTCATGGCCAGCGCATGACAATACTGGACCAACAAATGCCTCTCAGAGACGGAACGCAGGACTGCTGAGCAGTACTATCACTACCACCGCTCCTCATCTTCAGTCTAGGGTTTTATTTGCTATCTAGTAGTCTATCTAGCTATTATGCCCTTTGTTTTCCTCGCTAGTATTTTACCCTGCCGACCCCCGATGCCGCTACAACCGAAGCCCTCTAAGCTATCCATGTCTTAGTAAACGCGTCGCTGTAGAAAACATCAGAGGTGAGTTTAGTGTGGGCGTTGGCCTGTGGCCGCGTTTTAGTGCAATTCGACATGCACCACAAATGGCAGTCTTCGTCGTGCCCACTACCAGCCGCGACCGCTGCATCGATGCAAATAGTATCAATCGATGCAAAATTTGGTAATGTCTCTAGCTAGATACTTTATTTAGTCCATTTCGCTAAAGTGGGCATTTTTGGCGCGATCAAAGTCGAGAATTGCTGGCAAAACGGCCAAAGCCTGAGCCTGCTTACGAAATCCAACGAGACACCGACGACAAGCTTCCAATGAAATACGTCCATGGTGCTACGACCCCCCTGTCACAACCCCGATCACCCTCCAATAAACAAGTTCCATGGCCGCTACGACCCCCCTGTCGCATCCACTTTGCCAAATCGCCGCAACGAGGCGAATGCTGCTACCAGGTAGCAACACAATCAACGAAAACGAACGGCTGTCCCTAGCCAGGACCAGAGCCTTGCGAATTAGAGTATCACCGTAGGACCTAATGCGAACGCCAGTATGACGAGCTGTCTCAGTGATCTTGATAAAGTCCAGCTTTGGGCGCTGACCCAAAATAAGCACGTCTGAGCTGGTCTTATAATGTCCGTCCAAATAGAACGTCAACCAATGAATGGCGTTGTCATACGGACGAAGCACTCCGGGACCCCAATTGTACGAACTTCCTTTTCTCTTTCGTATGTGTCTCTCGACCGTTTTGCTTGAATACGACCAGCTTGCTTGGACATTAACGTGCTTGAACATGGCCATGCCGAATATGAATATGGCTCATTGGCTCGTTGTGCAGGTCCGTTTCACCCTCGTCGTCTTTGAAGCGTTACTGCTGCTTGAAGCCACAAGCAATAGACTCCTTCCGCATAATGCGACAAATACTCGCAGACGGCAGAGGACTCTGACCGGTTCGCCTGTATATAGTCTCTACAACTGTTGCCTCGGCGTTCATACCCCGTAACGGGGCGCCACACGCAATAGTCGAGCAGCTCGACCGCCGTGCAGAAGAAAAAGCAATAAACCATGCTGGAGACAACGAAAGCGTCCGCCCGAAGCTATGATAGCACTCGCTGGAGCAAGCCAGATTGGAGCGGTGAAATGTCTCCTCACCATCCTTCACGTCTTTCTACAGCCAGTGTGCGCAGGCACCATGGTTCCTCGGCCACTGTCCCATGATGAGAGAAAGCAGCAACGACGCAAGCAGGCAAGGGATCGTCGCGACCGGGCAGCCGCAGAACGACGAGAGCAAAGACTCCAAGAGGCCCAACGAACGGACGTCATTCGAGTCGTGGGCTATGAGGGCGCTCCCACAGGCGACTCCGCGGGCGCTTTCGCGGGCTCATCACGAGTGCGAATACCAGCAGACGAGAACACGGCCGGCCGAATCGTACAATATGGCAAAAGGCCGGCGCCAACCCAGCTTCAACCGACAGAAGCAGAGCGGAAGAGGCAAAGAGCCAACATGCAGGCAGAATTGGCTGCGATGGTAGCACAGGACGAACAGTCTGAACCACCGACGCCAAGACCGCCGCCACCACACGCTGGTCGACCTCAAAATACTTTCGTCGAGACAAAGCCCGCATCGCCTGGACGTTCACCACGAGAGAAGAGTACGAAGACCAAGAAAACCATCTGTATTGAGGATTTGCCATCCCCCGACACCCCGTCCAAGCACAGAACAGGGTGGCTCGACAGATCCTCGACGGCAAGCGAAGCGGACGAGCGCGACAACCCTCGGGCAACAGAGAAGGAGGACGGCAATCTACGGCGCGCCGCAGCACGGTCAGATTCGTCGGGTGAAACACCGTACTTGTCCATCGGCAGATCACCCAGTCCGGACTTGGCGGCTCCATCGGCCGGTCATTCAAGTCCATCGCCCAAGGCCGCTACTTTCGCACAGAATAGAGCGTCCGCTGGCCCGTCATCCGTCGCCCCATCGTCTACTGAGTCTGACGAGTCTGGCGTATCCAACGAGCCATGGTCTGACGAGCCCGGGTCTGCATCCATCATTGGCGAACCATGGACCCGGACGCCCACGCCGGGCCGCCAACTTCAGGAACATTCGCCCATCGCACGCAGCGTCACTCACTTCTCTCTCTTGAGCTCATTGGCATCTTCGAGCGCGTTTGGCTCGCGGCGCCAGTCACTCTCTGGGATCAGCCTCAATTCATCGATGTCAGGCTCGGCTGCGAAGCGGCGGACCGATGGCACACTCGGCACGTTTCTCAACGCCATCACCGACAGCGAGACCGCGGGCGGCGCCGACCTTCTCGACACACAGAGCAAAGCTTACGACAGGGTGATGCGAATCGTCTTTGACACCAAGTGCGACTGTAAGTCTTCGAGTCGTGCTGTTGGCGCGCGAACAGAAACTCACCTACGAGGACTAGGCCCGCATCCTGCCGAGCAAGACGAGCCCGACAACGCACACACCGTGAGCGGGAGGGTCGCTCAGCTCCAGCAGACGCTTCCACCACTCTTCGGAAGTACCGGGTCGTACGACCCCAAGGCTTACTTCCCCCAGTGGCAGGCGATCCTGTCGCGCCAGCCCGTCGAGCTGCTCTCCTTCCGACAGACGCAAGCCGCCTTACCTCAACGTTCGATAACGATAACGCGGAAATGGGACATCGACAGCATCTGGCTCGGAGCCACGGACCTCGGGGCGATGCAGGCCCCTAACGATTTTCGACTGTCCTTTTCCCCCCCATTTTCGCTCAACTTGTCGACGGACCAAGTGATTCAGCCGCACGGGCTCAACCTCGCGCAGACGCGACACATCCCCCTCGGGTCGTTCAGCACACCCAGTGTCCGGTTCTCCGTCTTCCTGTTCTTCCCCGAGTCAAGCCGCGGTACCCCTACATCGGCGACGTCGGCGACGTCGAACGCACTATCATTAGACCGGCAGAGAGACCTGTACGACCGCATCATCATCCCGGGAGCGTACGAGACGATCGGAGAGCCTATGTGCTAAGAGATCCCTCGCACGTTCGACATGGTCTACGCAAAGTCCAGGTCGTACCAGGAGAAGCCAGGCATGGGTCGTTGGAGCGCGGACGACGAGAGCCGCGCTTACCAGCTCACCTACACCGTCCCCGCGGAGGACCTTTCCCGGTTCTGGCGCTCGATTGTGGACAAGGCGAACCAGGTACGGATGCCAACCCGACGAGGAGAGCCGGCTGCGTACTTCCAGAACCCCAAACTGGTGATGCAGGCGCACGACCTGAAGAACACCTTCGCGCGGCCGACCATGCAGGAGACACTCTCCCATCTCGAGGAAACGGTGTTGGCCTACGTGAACCCACAGAAGCTCGACTTGCGCTCGTGCTGGGTCGACGTCGGCACGAGGGATTACGTAGCAGCACCAAGCTCCCGAGGCCTTCGTCGAAGTGGCAATTTGACGCTGCTCTGGAAGAGCCAGTGCAACCGCCGCCTGCACGAGCGGGTGCAGAACGCCACTCCGGATTGCTCACTGACGGCCACGCCATTTCGATCGTTCTTGCTACGCGACGTAGGACACCTGACCACAAAGATCAGGCCGACGAAAACGCCCAACCTCGGCCATCCGGCCTCTCGGAAGACCGGCGTCGTCCGCGTCAAGGCGTACAACTCCATCAAGAAGAACGTCTCGGTCATGTTCACCAGCTACTACATGTTCGGCTCGGGGTTTCTTCCGCTGCTGGCCCTCACTTAGCTGCGCGGGGACTTGCAGTAGAGTCCGATGAAGCAGTCCTCTCTAGTATTGTGTCATGAAACGGGGTCCGTTTCGACTTTAGAGCCAATCATTTCTGTGGTGTCTACTCCCCCCTTATCTCCCTCGCGAAACGGGTCCAACGGGTCCCGTTTCGACTTTCGCGTTTTTTCGCGTCCGGACACTGGAAACGGGCCCCGTTTCTTGTGGAAACTGATTGGAGGGAGGCATCTACAGGATCCAGTTTTCCAGGTACGGGGGATCGCTTCCGATACGAATAGAGCGAAAGAATGCCGATCTCTAGCTGCCTGTACTTCGTCGTCTCGTCGGCGACGCGTAACCTGTAACCGTGAGCATACTCGTACTATCGTGCACATGATTATGACGATGGCGACTCTTCCGTACGATCCAGTTCGCGGCGACTGCCAACCCAGCAGACCTGCCAAGCGACCTCGACTGCAACAACCCTCTGCTGCAAGCACCCCGAGGACACCGTCCCCCAAAGAGCGTGAACGGCTACTGGCCCTCGTGTTGTACTATAATGAACCTGAACTAGCCATACTCTGCACTCGATGTGGCTTCGCCCTCAAAACGGATCGCGACCGCTTTTCTCGTCATGTAGGCGAGAAACATGACATTACAATAGGCAAGTGATCAAGATAATGATATCTTTGCCATATAATCCGATTCAAGGAGACTCACAACCAAGAGAATCTGTCAATCGACCTCGGATGCGACCGCCGCCCGCTGGCACGCCGCGAACGCCACCCATTGAGGAGCGCGAGGGGCTGCTGGCTCTCGACGTATACGACAACGCTACTGTGCAACGAACCCAACGGAGCCATTCTTTCATTCGACACAGCTTCGCCCCTAAGAAAGACGCCGGCAGTGGAAAGTTCCTATTGCAACGATCAATCTTGCCCAAGCAGAAGTGTACCGCCTAGTTTTCATAGCTATTCCCTACGCGTGACTTAATAACGCCATTGCTTGTGGGTTTGCTACACATGATATCGTATTTTCCGTCCAGTGACTGTCAGGTCGTTCAATACCCGGAGATGGGGCATAGGACCGTGTTGAGCTGATGGAGGACTACTCGCTGCTTATCGATACAGGGGAAAGTGGGTCAAACCCCACGAAACGAAACGAAACGAGAGCCCCGAAACAAAACAACTGCACATTCTGTACTCGTAGATCCTGACTCATGACCGATATCCTTCCAACATGCTCTGCGCTAGTTTTCTCTCCACTTACCAGAAATATAAGTGCGACACAGACGTCGTCGCTTCATGGCTCGCCGCGGCCGCCAAGCAACGTGGATACACAGCCTCGGTCGTGGCACCGCCTACCGCAAGTACGCCAGCGAACAAAAGTGCCGCCCCGTTCTCAGGCCGCCTGAAGGGCAAGTCACGCAAGGAGGCTAAGAAGCAGCAACGGCAGCATGTCACTCCTTTGAGAGTAGACACAAAGGATGTGCCAGACCCGCCACCGAAGCCAAAGTACGTGCTTGCCATTCGAGACTTCGTACCTCTGGCCGAGTTCATCGCCGGCAAGTTGAGAACGACCCTAACGGAAGCCAATAATGAGGCCGGGGTCCCATCATTCTTTCGCACGGCGCTGGAGCGGGTGATCCGCGTTCGTAAAGCCGTCTCAGTGCGCCTTAGCAAGGCCAAGCAGCATCTCAGCGTGCGGGCAAACGCAACTCATGCGCATTTTGTCAGCGTGCTAGAGAAGGTCCAGAATGTCTTGTTCGAGGCCGAGGACGGCAGCAGCAATGCGTTCAGCATGGTGTCTATGAAAGACTCTACGAGCGCCGTCCGCGACGACTCAACGAAGAAAGCTAAGGCGCAGGACTTCAATCTCTTTGATGTATTGCAAGTTTGTGAGCCATCCGAAGACTTTATAAACGCGCCCGAAGTGGTGCTTCCTGCTCCACCCTTATCCTTTGACCTCGAATACACAGCTGAAGGCGACGACTCAGAGGCTGAGTGCGTATTCGCCTTCACAGCACTACTAAGGACCTCATCAAGCTTCGCGCAGAGACTAGCAACTTGTGGAATGAATATGGGATGGGGAAAATTGACCTTGGTGTCGCTGCGGTTCCAACTTGGCTGTCGCGCTCGCGCGCAGCATGGAAGAGGAGATGGCGCCGCTGCTGGAGAAGCACGGTGGTGCGCTGGCACTGCTGTCGAAGTACTTCGGCGCCGTCTGTCAATCCCTGGGTCTCGATCCATTCCAGAAGGAGCAGTTCACTGACGACATGAACTTCGCATGCTACGACATAGGCGCTACATTTCTGTACAACGTCGCCTGCTTACTCGAAGCAATTCGAACGGCCACACCGCATAACGCACAAGATATGCCTTGCTATACCGGCAGGTTCGGGTGGTACGACGCGCAGACAGCGCATCAAGAGACCATGGATAACCACCAGCGGTGGGCGCAGGACAAGGCGGCGCTACTGGAAGTAGTGCCCGATATCGCGCTGCTGTTTGAATTGAAGGGTATCCCTGTGCACGACGAGTTCGCGTGAGGAGTCAAAGCCATGCTCGAGACGCAGGAGATCCCCGTCTGGCTGTGCTTCGCTGCGCAAAACTACCTTGACGCGCTGCGCATCTTGGGGCCAAATGTCACGAGGGCCTTGGCTGAGTTCAACTGCTTCAACGAGATGACCGCCCAGCTCCTCGATCGCGCAAATGCGGCAGGGCATGATAGCGATATGAAGAAAGACCTCGAGGACATGCGAAAGATGGTCACTGTGACGATGAACGGCGGGG